>NDGM011199170.1:7613-19054 GCA_002564305.1 Octomys mimax
CTTTGGTCACATGAGGCTTTGGGGGAATATACAGATACAAACCATAACAGTGTGTATGTGTATATGTGTGTTTAACATCAGTGTATTTGTTTTCTTAGCTTGTTTTCATATTATTTAACATCTCTCTCTCTGTGGCAAAAAAGAAACTTCCCCCCTCCTGCACCACTCCCCCAGAGAGAATCTCCCTCTAGTACAGGCTGGCCTTGAACTCACTATGTAGCCTAGGCTATGCTCAAACTCACAGTGGTCCTCTTGACTCAGCCTACCAAGTGCTGTAATTATAGGCATGCACCACCACACCTGGCAAAGAATCTTAATATTATTGTATTAAGTCATCGGAAACCTGTGTTTATTTTCTCTCAAATTTTAGGAACTTTTTTCTAAAAAGTTCTTGTTTTTCTTTTAAGGCTATAGCTGGCCAAGGGGTTGTGACTCAAAATATTATTTAGCTTATTTAGTCAAGTTTAATAACTTGACTCAAAGTATTATTTATCTTACTATTGAATTAAGAAAGTGTTATCTAATTTTTTTCTTCCTTTTTTTAGGGATGATTTGGTCAGATATTAAAAGACTCTGGTATGAAGGTTTGGAAGACTTTTTAGAAGAATCTCGTAATCAACTCAGTTTTGTCATGAATTCACTTTATTTGGCAACCTTTGCTCTCAAAGTGGTTGCTCACAACAAGGTGACTATTTACTATGTCAATTGATGGCATAAAAGTGTACTTCAGAAACTTCAAGATGTTTAACTATGTTAACCAGTTATACAGGGTCAATTCTGTGTCTGGTATGTTTTTATCTTAAAACTTCCTGTGTGCATATAGTTTTCTACCTTTCCAGTAATATAAAGAATATACCTTTTAGCCAGGTGTGCTGGTGTGCACCTGTAATCCCAGCACTTGGGAGGCTAAGGCAGGGTATTGCAGTGAGTTCAAGGCCAGCCTGGGCTACACAGTGAGTTCAAGGCCAGCCTCAAATACATAGCAAGACCCTGTCTTGAAAAAAAAAAGAAAACAAGAATGTGTCTTTAGAGGATGTTACCTTCTATATACTAGGTACCATGATTGATATTTGATATACTTTATCTCATTTTATCCTCACAGGGAATTTATGAGACAGAAGTCCTTATTCCCATTTTGCAAATAAGAAAAATGAAGCTCAGAGATATTAAACCAAGACTGGATTTAAGTCCAGGTCTGTCTAGGCATTTTCTTTCTATTAAATGCCAATTCTTTATATCTGAGCTAGGTTCATGTAGTTCATTAACCTGTATATACTTTAAATGAGGATATAACTTAAAATGATTCATGTTAAATGTCTTTATATTAATCTGAAAAAAGTTTAGCTTAATGAAATTCATTAGTATTTGGCACATTTGAAATCATGGTTATCTTTTACATCTTAAAAAGTGATGATATAAGTGCAATTATTTTTTCTGATGAGTATTCATTTTAATTCAGAATTTAATATGAATTTAGCTTTGTGGACATATAATTTTACTTTAATCAAGTTTTATACTCCCCCAAGGCCAGAAAGGATAATTAAATACTATGTTAACAATCTTTAAATCCTGGGTTTAGAATTCTTCTGGGGTGGCACAACCAAGTAACTACAATACATAATATTCTCTTTTTTACTGATTTATAGATTATAGGAAAGGAAAGTGATTCTCTTCTATCATTTTATCTTTAAAACATTCTATTCCTTTAATTGGTTAATAGTGTGCAACATACTGCTTAAGTACATTTGATGACAGAATATAAAGTAACTAAGAAAAATTGATACTACATAGTTTGATAAAGAGCTTACATGGGATTGCTTTTTCATACTGATCTTTTTAGTTCTAGAAGTAGAGTAGGCCTATAATTTATTATCCAAACAAAAATACATTTTGCAAGTAAAAGGAAATACTATTAGTAATTATGTACAGACAACTGGATATATCTTAGACCATTCCATGCAGTTCAACTGAGCTTAGTCTCCTTCCCTTTCCTTCACTTCCCCTCTACCCTTTGCCTTTCTCTATTCTGTTTTCTCCTTCCCTCCCTTCCTTCTTCCCACCCTACTTCTCTCCTATGAATCATTCTATAATCTGAATTAAAGGACTAGGTTGGCTTAATATGATAGCTAATTAATTGACAACATACAGACTTTAAGTTTATATTTGGGAATTAAGAATGAACTTACATCATTCTTAAAATTTTAATGACAACTTTAAGCATTTTAGTTTTGTTTTTAAAACCTAACGATGTCTTAGAAAATTTCTTTATTTAGATTGATATTGTCTTATGTACATAGAAATATTTTATTTACTTAAAGCATTGTTTTATTAAAGAAGAAAAACTTTATAAAGCATAAATGGAGATTCCCTCTACAAAGAAGCATATTAAAATAGTTTTCTTTCAGAAACTTCAGAGTATTTGTTTTTATTTTCCTGAGTTGAGAATATTGTTTCCCTTTGGCTTTTCTTTGAACCCTAGTTTCATGATTTTGCTGATCGGAAGGACTGGGATGCATTCCATCCTACACTTGTGGCAGAAGGGCTTTTTGCATTTGCAAATGTTCTGAGTTATCTTCGACTCTTTTTTATGTATACGACCAGCTCTATCTTGGGGCCCTTACAGGTAAATAAACTTTCTTAAAGAACACTTGTCAGATTTCATTATTATTTTGCCTTTGTACTTAGACATTGGAACATTGTTCTCTCATGATGTTAAAACTGAACTTTGTTTTGGAAAATGATTAGCAATTACAAGGATGCTCCACATTCATCTAGGTTGCTTCTGGCTTGGTGTTCATCATTTGCTGTAAGGAATGTGAGCTTTTTAAAGCTGTGGTCTATTGGCCTTCCTCTTCCACTCCATGGGCATAGATGGGTTTAAAATATTGTTATAATTCAGATAATAGCATACCATAAAAATCTGCTTTTTACCAAATGAACCTCACATTTAAAATTTTAAGTGTTTTAGATTGTAAGAGATGTCCTGCATAAACAGAAATAAGTGTTTTGAAAGTGTTAGCTTTATTTAAAAATATTTTACTTTTGTGAAATAAATATTAATGTAATAAGTTGGAAAGTAGCAAAATTTGTACAAATTAAATAGTCCAAAAAAAGAAATTAAATAGTCCAGCTTTATATTTTATATTATTTCATATTTAAAGAAACTGAGTTTTTGATGTTTTGTGATTTGTCCAAAATAGTGTCATTATTATTGGTAAGATACCAAAGCTAAACTCAATCTCTTTATATTAAAAAAAAAACAAACCTCAAAATTATTTGAATTTATACCACAAAATTTATTAGTTATTTTTAAGATGAGGGGTCAACTCCCTAGCTTTCCATAATATTCTTAGAATTCTAAAAATGTGAAGAATATTTATTTTTCCTTGGTAAGTTGAAATTTATTAGTAATTTAGTACTATTATCTTACCTTTTATTTTTTATATTTTTAGTACCATTATAGTATCATTCTGCTGTAATTGCTATAACTTTGTAGTATATGTTAAAATCAAGAAAGGTACTACCATTAGCTTTGTTCTTTTCGCTCAGAATTTTTTTTATCTATTTGAGTTCATATGAATTTTAGAACTGTTTTCATATGTTTGTTGCAAAATGCCATATGGATTTTGCTAGGGTTTGCACTGGATCCATACATCAATTAAGGTAATATGAACATTTTTACAGTATTATATTTTCCGGTTCATGAACATAGGATCCCTTTCCATTTGTTTGTGCCTTTTAAAATTTGTTTCATTAGTATTTTAGTTTTCACTGTGTGTTAATGGTTTCCATATAAAGTATCTTCCAAAGACTCATGTATAAACATTTTGATCCTCACTACAAGAGTATTAAGAGGGTGAGGCCTAGAGGTGAATTGACTCATCAGGTCACTGACCTCATTAGTGGATTCATCCAGTGATGAGTTCATTAGCTGCCTGGGCTGTTACCAAGTAGGGCCTACTTGGAGGAGATAGGTCCCTGGGGCATGGCTTTGAAGAGCGTATTTCTTCTTGGGCTCTTTTCCTGTCTGCCCTGCACTTTCCTGATCTTCGGCCACAGTGTTTACACTTTGCACCCAGCTTACTGTGGACTGAATTCTCTAACACCACAAGCCAAGCCAAACCTTTGCTGCTTTAAGTTGCATGTGATATCCTAATTTCCTTTCCAGATAGTTCACTTAGAGAAATAACTGTTATTTTATACTTGAGTCTATGTTGCATTTTTTTTTTTTTTTCTTAGTTCAACAGTTTGTGGACTTTGTGGTTTTCTGTATAAAAGACTGTATTGTATTCACGTAAGGATCACTTTAATTTTTATCTTTCCAATTTGGATACCTTTTCTTTGTTGTTTTATTTTTTGCTTTTCTAATTGCTTTGTATAGTACATCTATTATTATGTTGAATAGAAGTGTCAAGAGTAGGTATCCCTGTCTTGTTCCAGGTTTTAATGAAAATACTTTCATTTTTTGTACCATGAAATACAGTTTTATCTATGAGTTTTGATAAATGGCCTTTATTATGTTGAGGTAATTCCTGTCTCTGGTTAGTTTACCTTTATTATGGTGAGATAATTCCCTCTATGCCTAGTTTCTTTAGAAGTTTCTTGTTTGAAGATGAAGTCAAGTTGTATTACTCAGACTTTTAGCCTAAGGCAGTCTTCCTCATTATCCTCCTAACTGATTATAGGTAAGAGGTTTTTTGCGGTTTTTTTTATTATTATAATAATGGATTATTGGGCTGGCCAAATAGCTCAGCAGATTAAAGCACCTGCAAGCAGGTGCAGGGTCCAGGGGTTCAGTCCCTGCACTGAGACAGCAATTGAGGCTGGGTGTGGTGGCGCATACCTGTAGTCTCAGCACTTGGGAGTCTGTAAACAGGAGAATCACTATGAGTCTAATGTAGTAGTGAGACCTTGAACACCCTGTAGGCCCTTCCCTAAAATACAGAAAAAGGGGGGGGTTATTGAATTTCACTAGACATCTTTTATAGGTCTATGGAGATGGTCATGTGACTCTTTCATTCATTGTTTTAATGTAGTATACCACATTTGTTTCTTATTTGTATCTCAAGAATAAATTCTTATTGGTTAGAAATATATTTTAATACACTGTTGAATTTTAATTTGATAGTTGTTATTGTTGAAGATTTCTATATCTATGTTCACCAAAGATACTGACCTCTTTTCTTATAATGTCTGTCTGTTGATGATATGAGAGTAATGCTGACCTCATAAAATGAGTTTGAAAGTGTTTCCTACTCAACTTTTTCAAAGAATTTGAGACTTGGTTTTAATTCTTCTTTAAATGTTTCTTAGAATTTTCTGTGATGTCTACTTGTCCTGGTTTTTCTTTGTTAGGAAATCTTGATTATTGATTAATCTCCATACTTTTGAGACATACCCTGTCTCAAAAAGACAAAAACAAAACAGCAAACAAAAGCATTAGTTTCATTATATTTTTGTTTTCTAATATGTTTATTTCTGCTCTAATTTTTATTATCTCTTTCCCCCTGTTAACTTTGGGCTTAGTTTTTCTGTTTCTACTTTTAGAAAGAAAATGTTTGTCTGAGATTTTTTTAAATGTAGGTGTTTATCACTATGAAATTCCGTCTTATTACTATTTTTATTGAATCCCTTAAGTTTTGGTATGTTGTTTTCATTAGTCTTAAGGTATTTTCTGATTTCCTTTATCCTTTTTGATTTCTTTGAACCAATGATTGGGGGGGATTATTTTGATTTCTGCATATTTTTTCCATTTTCCCACTGCTATTCATTTAGCAAAGATATAGTGGTTACCCTTAAAGACTAAAAGAGACAAACATGAATATTCGTGAAAAATGAGAATGCTACGAGCAGTTATTTTGGGAGCCTGAGAGAGGGAGTACCTAGAGAAAATCAGGAAGACTCCTTAAAGGAAGGAACATTTGACGTGAGCCTTGAAGGGATGAGAAGGTTGCCTGCAAAGAATGAAGTTTTGTGATAGTGTGCAGTGGTAGCATGAGAGAAGACGGGGTCTCCGTTGACTTGAGTTGTGGAATGAAGATGGGGAGATAAGGCTATAAAAGACAAATGGGGCTTGTGTGCTAGAAATTTATTTTCACACATGCAAAGGAGAATTTTGAACCCAGATGGCTTGAGTACATAGAACTTTATTATGGCTTTATGCTAGAAAAATTAGAAGGAAAATGACTAGAAGTTGATATTATTGCTTCTTTTATTTTTGCCTTCCCCTTGATATGAATGCTAACAATAACCTTTCTTCCCTAAGGTATTTAGGTTAGTTTCACTGTTTTACATAAAACTGTATCTGATACTTTTTGCCTCTATTAAATTATTTCCTAAGGATAAGTTTTTAGAAATAGTACTAAAAGAGATGCTCCTTATAATAATAATCCTGGGTAGTTCTTATTTTCAAGTGGCTGTCTTTACTTTCTGGCACATCATCAATATGCTCTTGCCATTTAAGTATCATTTGGTGCTATAATTTTTAAAACTATGCTAGCCAAGTCTTCCTTCTCTCCATCCCTTCCTCTGTTCTTCCTTCCTTTCCTCCTTTTGTTCTTTATTTCTGTTTTGTTTGTGTGAGATAGGGGTTCAGGCTACCTAAGCTGGCCTCACTCGCTCCTGGGCTCAGATTCTCACACCGTAGCCTCCTGAGCTCAGACTATCAGCATGTATCACTGACTCCAGTTTTATTTCCATTTTTCATTACCAGGACATGTTCTTTCTGTGTATATGAATATTAATTCTGTGAATTTCAACATTGATATTTTAATTATCTTTCTCTTTTATTTCTGAAATTTTCATATTTCTCAAGTAAAACTATTAAGTTGTTTTAAGTAATATATTAAACCATAGATTATGACATTTGCAAATATTTAAACCTTGTAATATTTCTCAGTATAAAATAAGTTTACTATTTTTAATATTTGCCTTTTACACAGATACTTAGTTGTCTTCATGCCAGTTTTCACCGTTGTAATATTCACTATTCTAGTTTTTTTCCATGTTATACAGGAACTAATATGCTTTCAGAGATAAGCCATGAAGTCTATGGTGTCCTCATTTAATACTGCTCACCTTGATATTGAAATTGAAAGTATTGTTATTTTAAAGCTTCTACTTTTTTTTTACCAAGTTTTAAAAATTAATATATACAGTTATTCTTGAAAAATCTTATTTACCTATAAGCTTACAGTGTTTAAGCTTTCTTCAAAGGTATTTTTTTCCTATACTTACCAAAAGCAGTTGCTGAATTCTTATGCCATAAGTTACTAAGTTCTCCTGATACAGTATGGCTTTATTATGAGCACTCACAATCTGATTGAATGATTTTTCCCCATGGTAACCTAATAAAGCTGCCATTAATTAATGCAATAAAAGAGAGAATTTGTTTCTTTTCTTTCTCACTTATTTCAAGCTTTCTGATTCTAAATACTCCCTAGTTCTTCTGTCAGAATTTTGCAGAGGCCAAGTGAGAGAAGCATAAAGCTTTGAAAAGTAAGTACAGTAAATCTAGTCACTTGCAGAGCCCAGGTCACTACTTGGGTATGCCTAAAGCTGTTAGCACACCTTTCTGCTTAATTAGCTGACCTAGTTTAGTAGGCTAGAAGAGTTTGTCCACTGTGGCTACATTTTCTATCATTAGAAGTGGCCATGTGCTATGTTTGAAGGATTGATTCAATTAGGAATTTAATTTGAAGCTGGATTTGATTAATTATATAAATCTGGTTAAAATTGAGGGAGGATATTTTGAAACACTGAGTTTTGTATCTTAAAAGGAATAAATGCATGTAATAAATTTAAAGAGTTATTAAAAAATAGAGATAAGGGCCATTATGTACATATACGTACACACAAAATGTCCCACACCATTTTTTTTTTTTTACTTAATGTTTTATAGAGATCTTTCTGTGCCATCACACACAGATGTACTTTGTTCTTTTTAAAAATTACATCTGGAATATTCTTTGTTTCAGGTTGTCTTTTCTTTCTGCCTCCAACAATGCCACATTGAAAATCATCATGTATATATGCATCTTTTAATACTTACTACCTGTTCGTACACTCCTAGGAATTGAAGTAGTAGGTCAAAAACTACTGTCAAATTATTCTCTAAATTTGTATTTCAGTTTAAACCACAAGATTTATTAAAAGTACCTAATCCCAAGATGCTAAATGAGTATGAGGAAGAATGAAATTTAAGCTTGAATAAACCTTTTAGATATCCTATCCAGATCTAAATTACAAGAAACGCTCACACATAATACTTTTACAATGGATCCAGAGTGAAAGAAAGTTGATCACTTCAGCAAGAGTCTAGGGCAGTTCTAGAGAAGAAATGCTGTCCTTTAGGAATTTATTAAGATTGTACTAAACATTTCTTTATTGTGAATTTGCAGGATTTTTTTGGGAATGTCAGCTTTGTTCTTATGATTGGTTGCTGTGCTGCTCAACAGGTGTTCTTTTAGCAAATGTGACCAATGTTAGGGTGTTACTAGTGAACCAGTAGTCAAATGTGACATTTGGGTTACTATTTGAAAGGTGCAACAGGTCTGTTCATGAAGTCATATGGTTTTGTACTGCACAAATAAAGCCTGGTGGATGAGTTCCAGTACACATTGCTTAATTCAGGGTATAAATATGTCTTTGCGTCTTTGTAGAGATTTTATTTTTATACCATATTTGGAAGGTTTATTTGGCATATATTGCTGAAAGCTTCAAGAACTATGAAATGGAAGTTGTTCATCAATTGTCATGTATTTAGATGGTGTGTAAAATTGCTGTAGCTCTCAACAAATGATTGAGTAGCAGCCAAATTAATGGATTTCTTTTTTTTTTTTTTTTTTTTTTTNTGGCAGGTCTTTTTGTCATCAAAACATAGGGAGTTTTGAAAGAAACCAAATCTCTTGCACATCATTGTTCAAAAAAAATCTCAATGCCACATCCATAACTTCTCATAAATCCTTTAGATTCTGACCATTGGAATTACAAAGTCCTGTTCTGAGGCTTTTAGTTCAGATAGTGAAATGTTATGATAAGCATATATTTGAGAATTATTATTGATGCATAGAGAATGTTTTCTTGTATTTCATTGTATTTTAAAATATGTCATAGCATATTATATGTTACAGTTTCCAACATTGAATCACACAGTTGGCATTCCATCCAGTAGGTTTTACCCCTGGCAAGGCCCTCATAATAGCTTCTTACCTAGTTCTAACATTGGGTCATTCACATATACATGGCTGTTTTGTAGCAGTTTTGAGTAGTCAAATATTTATGTACATTACTGTTTTCTTCCTCATCTGAATCAAGGTCTTCATTCTGTACGTTTCTGTCTGTCACACATCACTAATTTCTTTGTCTAATATGGTCCAAGTTGTCTTCAGTAGCCAAGTTAACTGATACCTTACTTCTTATATTGTAAAAGTATATTGTCATCTAACATTGTACTGAATTGGGATAATTCTACAAGAAATCAAAATAAAACATTTAATTAGAAAATTATAAATACACAAAATGTAACATGACACATAATGTGGATAAAACTCACCCATTTACACTTTTGACACATGCATATATGTTGCCATTAATTGTATCAAATGGGTGAACAGAAAGATTGCTTCCTGTATTTCCCCAGAGACACACAGCTGGCTACAATTATGTTGAGATATATTTTCATCAGAGAAATATAGTATGAGGAACTTAATTACTATCTAGTTTTTCTTTGAACCTTACTGAGCTCCTGTGCCATACATTCCACAGATTTCAATGGGACAGATGCTACAAGACTTTGGAAAATTTCTTGGAATGTTTCTTCTTGTTTTGTTTTCTTTTACAATTGGACTGACACAACTCTATGATAAAGGCTATACACCAAAAGAACAGAAAGACTGTGTAGGCATCTTCTGTGAACAGCAAAGCAATGACACCTTCCATTCGTGAGTACTTTTAAAATTTCTAGTAAATATATTTCTGTGGTCTATGTGAATTAGTGACTATAGAAATGAAAAGCATTTTTTTGAAATTTTTTAGTGTCTATAAACCTTAACAAGTACTCATTTTTTAAGGAATCATTTATAGTCATCTTTATTATAGAATCTTAAATAAAAGGTCCATATTATTACATTTGTGTTCTTTGCTGAAGGCTATCTTGACTGTAGAATGCTTGGCCTTTGGGGCAGTTCTATTGTCATTCCCACATATTACAACTCTGTCCCACAGGTATTACATATCACTGACAGTTCTCTATCATTGAAACAACCAGCAACACATTTTTAAGATTTCTGAAGAGGACCTTAGAGTTGAGAATCTTTAAAACTTGATGAACAAGCCAGGTGTAGTGGTGCTTACCTATAATCCTAGCGCTCACAAATTCGAGCCCACCCTGAACAACTCAAAGACTTAGTGAGAACCTATCCTAAAATAAAAAGAGGGTTGGAGATATAACTCAGCATGAAGGTTTTGATTTTAGTATTCAGTACTGAAAAAAATTTTTTTTCTAATATATCATAAAGAATGGAATCACCAGTTTTGAGATAAAATATTTCCTCTTTGACAGTGAAGAATTGCCTAGTTGTTGTCTCCCTCTTAAATAATATCAATGATTCTGTAGTTACTTTATATGTCCTCTCTTTTTAAAAGATTAAGATCAATCAATAGTGTATATGGTGTATATGTAACACTCACGTCCCAAGTGAATGAAGTATTTGTGAACAAACCTACCCTAATGGAGCTTATATGCTAGAGAGGTGGTACAGGCAATAAAAAGAGAAGTAAAATATATTGAATGTTGCATGGTGATTAGGGCTAAAAAGACAAAGCTCGAGCTAAGGGATATATTTGCATGAAAGGGTGTAGCATTTGATATGGTACAGAATGCCCCAGAAGAGATGGCATTCAAGTAAAAAATCTAAAATGGGTAAAGGAGCAAGTCATAAAAAGGATGTTTAGAAGAAGAGCATTCATAAAACAGCAAATGCAAATGCCCAGAAGCTGGAGTGAGACTGACATGTTCAAGGAAAATGCAGGTGGCCAATATAGATGAAATGTGATTATGGAGGCAGAAAGGTAATAGAGATCGTGTAGGGCCTTGTTAGCTCTTGTAAGGATTTTGGGCTGTTGAAAATCATATGAAGGAATAGACCTGGAGCGCAGGCCTGGTGTGAGAGTGAGAAGACCCAGGGCTGCCGGATCCCAAACAGACCCAGAGCGCAGGCCCAGCATGTGAGTGAGACTGCCCGGGGCCCACTGGATCCTCATTTGACCCAGAGTGCAGGCCCAGCGTGGAACCCTTCAGCAGAACTCCCTGCAAAGGGGCTAGAGGCAAGACCCACCCAGCTGATTCGGGAGCAGAACATCTTGCCAGAATGACACAGAGGGTTCACCTCCAATGGCTGCAGCAGGAAGAAGTGGAGCACAGCAGCCAGACCCCAGCCAGA
>NDGM011199171.1:0-10130 GCA_002564305.1 Octomys mimax
ATCATTTTTTTTTCTTTCTTTCTTTCTTTCTTTCTTTCTTTCTTTCTTTCTTTCTTTCTTTCTGTATGTGGTTGTTACAGGGTCTCACTGCACAGCTCATACACATAGTGATCCTCCTGTTTTCAGCCTCCCCAGCACTGGGATTACAGACATGCGCCACCGTGCCCAGAGGATCAATCCATGGTCCCTGCAGTGCCCTAAGCTTGCCTAAGCAGGCACTTTAGTTTGATGAGCTATCTTGCCAGCCCCTACGGAGACTTACATGATTTTAGTAATATTATATGATAGAAAGCAGTCAGGCTATAAGAGAGAAACTGAAGAGATCTTTCCAGGGCTTAGTAGAAGCACAACTATTTCCCTTTAGAACGTTTACTTGAAGGCCAGGTGTGATGGTGTAAGCCATAGTCCTAGCCACTCTGGAGGTGGAGACAGGAAGATTGCTAGTCTGAAGCCAGATACTGATAATTTAGAAAGACACTGTCTCACAAAAGTAAAGAAAGACAGTGTCTCAAGATAAAAAGGGCTAGAGATGTAGCTCTGCAATAGCAGAATACTTACCTAGTATGTTCAAGTGTTATGTTACCTAATATGTTCAATCCCCAGTATCAGGGGGAGTAGGGGAAGCTCCGTGAAGGCTTTACGGAATGGGTGGTGTCTCGGCCATGCCCAGAAAGATGCTTTTCTTTTCTATGTACTTTAGCCATTACTTTATTTAATTTGTACTGTAGTTCTCTGAGGAGTGGAATTTTTGTCCTCTTTTCTAATATGGGTGAATCTGGCAACATTGGCTTACATTTCTGCATGGCAGTGATTGGCAACGCTGAAGGGTAGCTGCCTCTGTAGGCACTTGTACACTCATGCACAAGCACACTGCTGTTTCTCTTATATTCAGCTTTACTGCTGTTTCTCTTATATTCAGCTTTTTTCACTCGTGACCTGCCCAACTCCCGTAACCATGCACATTTGCATTTTATGGCTAAACTGTAGGTTTGTGTCAGTTTTGACAGCAGACTGCGTTAAGAGAGTTGTATATATTTTTCTTAGTAATTTCTCTAACAACAGAATCATTGAATGAGTGATGCCAAACAAAATTGTGAGTAGGAGCATTCACTCCTTTGAAGAATTATTCTTGTGTTTGGCTCTCTGAAGAAAATAGTGATTTGATGAAGGAAAGCCTGACTCAGGCCCTAACTAGTTAGAACCATGTTCTCCCCCCAACTTTTGTGCATGTGTAAGCGCACACGCAGATGCACAGCAGATAGGAGGTGGAAGGTTATTTCTTTGGTATTGTTATTCTTTAGTGGTAGGGAAGTGGGACACTTAGGATAATTGAGTCTCTTCTCTTTCCATCTGGGGGAGCCTGCCCTCATCCCCCCCCCATCACAGGCACCCGACCTAGGCTTAGGTGCTCCTCCTGCCTTCTCAGGGATGGCTCTCGGGCTGCCCACTTTTCTCCTGAGCTCTTTTCTGTCCTGCCTTGCCTCCATCTCAGTTTTTAGCTATAGCCCAGGCTTTTCTGTCCTGTTCATAATTGGCATAATTAAAAATAATCAATATAAGCCACCCATCTAGCAGCTGCTATTCTAAATCTTTTCATAAACATTTGCTCATTTGATCATCAAAATAGCCCTATGAATTGGATGCACTTGCTGTCCATGGAGGAAGACGCTAAAGCAGAGAGAAGTTAAGTGACCTGTGCAAGGTCACACAAACCCATGCAGTGTGACTCCGCACTCCATCTCTGTGATGACAGAGTCCACGAGGCCTGGGACTAAGGTGGAGATGCGTGCTGTCACTGCATTTTCCCCACTCCTAGAGACAGCATACACCCCCTTAAATACTCCCTAGGCACCCCACTTACCTCCCGAGTCCTGCTCTCCACCCTCTCTGGACTTTGCTTTCTTCCCACTTGTTTCTCCCAGCCCTTTCACACTCCTAGAAAAACCTCCTTCCGTGCACCATTTGCACTTGCTCATCTTGTGTTCTCTTTCTCATGCAGTTGAAATCAGCTTCTAGCTCTGTACCTCCCCAGAAACTGGCCTCCTACTTCCTCCTGGCCTGTTTTGTTCTTCGCCTCACCTGCCTTTTCCGCTACTCTGGTCCTCTTCCCTATAGGTTTCTCTTCCTTTTGGTTTACCTAACAGCCCCTGCCCACCCTCCACCCCTAGCTTGTCTTCCCTAGAATTCCTTTCAGAATCCTCCAGAGGCTGTTGCTCCTTCTCCTCCTTTGTCCATGTCTTAATGCTCCTACTTTATACTTCCAGTAGTTTAGTTGTTCCTGCTTATTTTGCTTTTCCTTTCTCCCTTCCCTTTCTTTTATTTATTTTTTTCACCTGGACTTTCCCCAGCTCACCCCTGGAATGCTAGTGCCCGCTACCTGCAGTTGCAGTTGGCTGTCTCTTCCTTCTCATGTTTTTTTGTTTTGTTTTTTTGTTTTTTTCCCATCAGGCCTCTTTTCACAAGCACACCTTGGGTCATGGCTCTGCTAGCCCAGAAGTTGTTCCTGGCTCTCAGTCACCTACAGGATGAAGCCTGAACTTCTAGCCTGATAGCAAATGCCCTAAGGTGACATCCGTTCCTGCCTAGCCTACTGTCTAAGATTCCAGACGCATCCTACCCCTCCTGGGTAATGGTTTCTTTACTGCTCACAACATATTCTTAATGCTGGTGCCCTTCTGTTTGGAATATTTATCCTTCTCTATCAGCAAACTCAATTCTTTCTTCAAATCATGTTTATCCAATCCAAACCTCATTAATGACGCATCACCTTCCCTAAATGTGGGCCTCACTTCCTCTGAAATCTGTTAAAACTAAGAATACTTGTAGTGAGCACTTCCCACATGCTGGGCACTGCCTTCCTAACTTGATCTTCACACCCTGCCACTGAGGTAGAATTGTTACCCCCTATCTACAAGTGAGAAAAGGCTCAAGAAGGGTAGAGTAACTTGCCCAGTCACACACACTACAAGGAAAGATAAACGTGGACTCAAATCAGATCTGAGCCTAAACATAATGCTTTTCCTCCTAGAATCCACTGTGATAGGATTTATCTGAGCTGTAAAAACCAGGGCTTTGTCTCCCTCTCCATCTAAATGACCAGCCTTGTCCCCCTCCCCCACCCCCACCCCCAGGATGCATGCTGGTAATAGTGGCCCAAAGGCTATGAGCTGTGTTGGGGTGAGTGCTCTGAGGCACTTTCTTGCTCTTCTGACTCCCCGCTATTCTTGCTGACCCAGGGAGATGGCCTCTTCAGGAGTGTACAAGCTGGACGACGGGAAGCCTTACCTGAGCAACTGCTTTCCAGCCAAAAATCTGCTTCGGATGCCGGAAGAAGGTCAGGTGACTTGTCAGATTGGTTCCTTTTCTTCACACCAGCTCCTGCTTCACATTGCTTCTCATATCCGTGTCTTCCCCTCCAGCCCCATCACTGCTGTTGCTTCCCGCACTGCCCCATCCTGTACCTCCCCTCTGTCTTGCAGCGGCCTCAGTGAGCCTTCTGCAGTGCATGTGTATCTCGGTTACTCTTCTCTCATTTCTGGGACAAATACCTGACACTGAAGGAAGGAAAGGTTTATGTAGCTCACAGTTACTGGAGGTTTCAGTCCATACTCGGCTGGCTCCAAGGCAGAGTGGCTCATGGCAGAAAGCAACCATTCATGGTGGCAGCAAAGAGCAGAGAGCAAAGGGAGAAGTAGCAGCAACAGGGGCTGCGGAGAGCAATTCTGTCTCTCTGTCTTTCTTATGTTACATTCAGCTATCCACTCCAGGCTGGGTATGGCACTCACACCCATAATCCCAGCCTTGGATCATGAATTAATCACAAACTGTAGAACTGCGCCTCGTTGACTGCATGAGGCTTTGGGGGAACAAACACGCACAAACCATAACAATGTGTAAAGGAGCTCTTCTACGCACTGGCTTCTCATTGCTGACTCCTTTTGCTGCATTCTGTCATTTACAGTTTAACCAGCCTGGATTCTGTGCTTTAGCCTCCTCCCTAGTCCCTGCACCACAATGGTATCTTTTTTTAATTTTTAAAGAATTGTTATTTTTTATTTATTTATGTACTTATTTATTTGGTACAGGGTCTTGCTATGCAGCTTGGACTTGTAGTGATCTCCCCGTCCTTAGCCTCCCAAGCACTGGGATTACAGGCATGCACCATCATGCCCAATTCCTGTGGCCAGCATTGTGCACCTGGGGTTCCAGGTCTGGCAGGGCACGTGGTGCCAGGGATGGAATCCGGATCCTTGTGTTTGCCAGGCAGGTGCTTAGACCACTGAGCTATCTGCACGGCCCAATGTGCTGTCTTTTTTTTTTTTTATACATAGCTTTTGATTTACCCTAAATGTTCCAGTATTCATTTGTTAGCCAGATTCTCTCCATCCGTGAAGCCCAACCTCTTCCGGCAAGCCATCTGACTCCTACCTCATTCTTTCTTCTGTGTAGCTCTCTGCCTGTGTCTCCTACTAGTTGAGTAGTCATGTTCTGCAGAGCTCCTAAACAAAGTGCTTTAAACCTGACTCTGCTAAGTAGTGTTTCAAATGTTTTTCTAATCCCTGGAGCAGAGACTCCTCCAGAGCAGAGACAATAGATGCAACATTGTCTGGAACTCTGGATTGGACTGTTGCTTTGAAAGGGTAGAACAAGAGAGAAGTACTTATTTACTCTAGATGTTGCGACATATTGGTCACTCAGTACTTTAGTCCCCCTTTCCCTGAACAGGATACATTCCAAGATGCCTAGTGCATTCCTGAAACTGTAAATGGTCCATGCCCTATCTGTATTAAATTTCTCTGCCCATACATACTCATGATAAATTTTAAGGCATAGAGATTAACATGTATATAGTTAGAACTGTTTGATTTAGATAATAAAATAGAACAGTTATGACAATATAACACAATAAAATTATTTAAAGCTTATGAACTCTTTACTTCTGAAATTTTCTATTTAGTATTTTCATACCGTGGTTGATTGCCAGTAACTAAAACCACAGAAAGCAAAACCTCAGATAAGGTGAGACTGCTGTTCATAGAATATTGGAAGAAACTTTCCCTCCAGTCTCTCTTTCCTACCTCTACAGAATGATCTTATTGTTCACATGAGGACCTTCCCTAACCATGTACTTGTTTAAAATTCTCCAGTGGAGCTGTCAATAAGAACTCATTTCTTTCTGTCTGTCTCTGTCTCTGTCTCTGTCTCTGTCTCTGTCTCTCTCTCTCTCACAAACACACACACACACACACACACACACACACACACACACAGATACATAGATACAGAAACCAGTAGAGCAGTATGTTAGTATAAATCGCCTGCTTTGGCAAGCACAGGGACCAGGGTTCAGTCTCCAGTGTGCTGATGCATGCCTGTGATCCCAGTGCATGGAAGGCTGAAAATAGGAGGATCACTACAGTCTGAGTTGTGTTGTGAGACCCTGTACCAAATATATAAATGAAGAAAAAAATTCCAAAAATGTTAGTATAGTGTAAGTAAAAAGACATCTCAGTATTGTAGTTTCTAAATATTCTCCAGTGGGAGAAGCAAGGGTTCCTCAGATAAATAGATGTTTGGACACTGGAGCATGGAAAAATACAAGTTTGGCCTACAGTATCTTGTGATATCAGGAAGTAAAGAAGGGCTAAAAACTTTAAGGGAGGCAAGGTGAAAGGACACAGGAGCAAGACTTTGAAGTTCTTTATGGCCAAAGCTGGGACTGTCTGGGCAATGAAATAAGTAATGGGGGCATAGAATTCTAAACCATAGGATAAATAAATATGAGTCCATACTGATGCAAATAAATATTTGAATAATAAGTGGAGTGAAGAAACATCTCTTCCTTATCATATAGAAGTATAGAAAAAAGTAAAAATCACTAAATATAATAAAAAGTTTTGGAGGTCAAAACCATCTGTAGATGTTAATCTGGGCTCTCCAAAGAAATAGGAGTAATCGGCAAGAGATAGATAGATAGACAGACAGACAGACAGACAGCAAGCAGACAGATAGATTTTTTCCAGGAGTTGCCCTATCTGATTGAGAAAACCCCTGGGGAAGAGTGGAGTTGATGCTATAGTCTGGAGACAAGTTTTCGTTTCCCCCCAGGAAACCTTCATTTTTTTTCTGCCTAAGGCCTTCCAACAAATGGATTGAATGTGGATCATTCTCGTTATCAAACATAGTCTTTTACTTCACATCAGATTGAACTACAATCAGTTGATTGTAGATATTTGTAATCTGCTAGCAACATATAAACTTTGACTGAATAACCACGTATAGCCTAGCAAAGTGGGTGAAAGTTTAATTAAAAAGGATATTTGAGTAGTCGCACAGTATATTTATTAATTACCAGGGGAAGGCAGTAACTTCTTGGTAGAGAAACCAGACACACCACATTTCAACCGAGTGATCAAAAGTAACATTACCAGAAATAGAATATAATGACCCCATGGCCCCCTGGAGTGTTGCTGGGAAAGGCACAGATCCTCTTCCATAGTAGCTTTACCAATTGCAGAGCCTTAATCTGATCACGAAAAAACTTTGGACAAGTTCAAGTCAAAGCACATTGTACACAAGTGCTCTTTGTAAGTGTTGAAGCTACACAGAAAAGGAAAGTGTGGGACGCTGTGACAACTAAACACAACGTAAGGTTCTGGAAGAGAAGAACATGAGTGAGGAAACTAACGAAATTCAAAGAAGAGCTGAGATTAATAACTCATACTGTATAAATGCTAATTTCTTGGTTTCAGTAATTGTCTTATATAAGAGGTGAGCCTTAGGGAAGCTGGGTGAAGGCAGGGTGTAGCTCTACTAGTTTTGCAACTTCTCTAAAAGTCTAAAATGATCTCAAAAAGAAAATCATGAAGAAAAGACACAAAACTCTCTTCCTTGTTCCTGTTCTTCCTAAAAATCTACTCATCACAGCCATTGTCTGGGTTTCAGGACCTTTCGTGGTCTGACTCTACTGACCTGTCCAGCCTCTTGTGTTTCTCACGTCATCTCCTGATGCACTGGCCTTCCCTCCTGGCCATGTTGGGGGTTTTGGCATCAACTCAGACTAGAGTCTCCAAGAGTCAGGGACATGAACAGAAGAGAAAGAAGAACCCAATTCCATGCCCTTGTTGGGGTGAGCCCTGGGAAGTGATGTTCATAGACTGTGAGGCCCTGGGCAGGAGTTGGAAATGGGTCATATAGGACACAGGGCAAGAACTGCATCCAAGAAGCAGGATTAGCTGCTGTGGTCAGATAAACAGGGCGATTCTCCTGAGGCAGAGACAAGGCTGTTCATGAAGAGAGCTAGTGGGTAGAGGCACCATACTGTGCTCTATGGGATCCTAACCTTTCCTATCTCTGAGTATTTATGCTTTTCCTTCTGCTCAGGTGAATTGGTTTTTATCTCCACCCAGCAAACTCCTTTCGTCTTACTATATCCAATTCATGCTGTAGGATGGTAGCTGCCTTCTCTAGGCTTCTACAGAACCCATTGTGGTATTATTGAACCTTTGGTGTCAAAGCTTCTGTCCTATTTATTCCCATAGTCTTAGCTCCCAGCACAAAATAGATACTCAGAAAAGGCAGAAAAGATCCTTTTTATTCCTGTACTCTTAGCTCCCAGGACAAAGTAGATGGCCAGAAAAGATCTGAATAGCTGTGTGAGTGGGGCTGTGGCTCGGGTCACTGAGTCATTCATTTAGTAACAGGCACAATGTGGTAAACTCTGCAGGTCTTGGGAACACTAAAATAAAGGAATCAGGCAAAGTCCCTCCTCTACCAATCTAGAAATGAAGATAGACAACACATAAGTAAAATAATTGCATACCGCAGTGAATACCATCAGTAAATAAACTGCTAATGCAAGAGAAAACAGATTCCAGAATGGCAGTATCATTTTTGTTAACCAGACTTACTGGTAAATTTCAGATTCTTTTTACTTACATAATTTTCTCTTTCTAGAATGTTACTGTGTGTTGTTTTTTAAAATAGCAACCATATGATGATTTTCTTTTTCTGAGTTCCTAACACAACTGTTCCTCTATATAGTACTCATGGTGGCCTGTTGAGTTGAGGTCATGGGTTGGCTTTACCCAACAGATGACCCTTGGGAGGATAACAGATAACTAGCTGGCACAGGAGAGGTGATTGGCTCTACTGAGAGGGCTTAGGGAAAACTATAGAGCAGGAAATGCCTAATCTCAAGATTGGGGAGAACAAGTTTGGAGATAAACGTGCGAAGGAAGTAATTAGGCAGATTATTCCACCTCTTTTAGTCTGAGCTTTTTCATCTGTAAAATGGGTGCAATAACATGTCCTTTGCTGGGCTTAGGGGTAATTAATTGATATAGATGCATGCACACACACACACACACCACATACACACACAGTAGCAGCACATATTTGGTAATCAGGAGTTACTTTTTGCTTTTAGTTTGGAGGTAACTATTGTGTAATTGCACCTACTGTAGCTTTGGAGATTATCCCTTCTCGTTATTCTGATTGTCCCAACAGGGAAAGGGCATTGGTTAGTGGCTCGGAAAGGTGACCTCAGGAAGAAGCCCCAGGGTATGGTTGCGGCACCCTCCGAAGGCCAAGAAAGCCAGAAGAAGGTTTGTTTTGAGGTTGGGAAGAAGAAACCCTCCCAGCAGAAAACCCAAACAGACATTCCGGGACACATCCTGGACCGAGCTTTTCTGGTGAGCAAAAACACACCCTGGAGTGACTGGCAGCATCAGCTGGGGGAGGGCGTGAATGGGAAGGATTTTCCCTTTTTTATGGCCAAGATGTCCCCTTTTTTGACTGTTTTTGTTCCAGCTGGGGCAAGGAGGTGCTTGCTCTGATAGTTACCCCCCACTCACTCACAGTCTGGATGATGAAGGGACTCAAAACTTTCTATACATGTAAAGTCTTCTTGATGTCCACCTTGTGATCAATATGATATTGATCTTGTTGCCATTGGTGAGTGGGAAAACTGAGGTCCCAAGAAGTAGTATTCCTTGGCTGAAGTCCCACAGTCAGCAAGTGGATATGCCAGGATAAGATCTCTGGTCTATTGACTTTAATATCTACATCTTTACTTTACATAAAGTACAATCTCTTGCTTGAACTGGAAGTGAAGGAGTACATAAAGGGTTAATGGAGAATCTTGTTCCAGTGCCTAATCAGATGGGATGATTACCATGTTTCTCTGAGGTGATGTTTTGAGGACAAGGTGGATTAGGAAGGACCTCCTCTCCTGTAGCTTTTGCCTTTGCCTTTGCCTTTAGTGACTGGCTAAAAGCCAGAGGAGCTGGCCTGATGTCACCCAGGGCTTAGGGCAGGCTTTATGAAGAGAGCTGGGGTGACTGGAAATCAGCCAGGTAGTTTCACATCTGCTCTGTGTAATGCCCCAGTGGCTTTTCAAAGAAAGACGCACTTTGCATATCAGTATGGAGGGCAGTCCAGTTCTCATAGCTCCTTGAGAAGAGCTCTCTGGCAGCCTACTTTGTTGCCAGCTTCAGCTTATCACTGTCAAGAGATGGGTGTCAGTATGGCTCAGAGAGTGCAAGGGAACTTGGTTGGCTTCATCTCACCCCAGGAAGGGAATATTAGCTGTTTGTAGAACCTGTGGAATTTGCTTCATTATTACACCCACTTGTCACTGAGAGGGAGCATTGAAACAACCCCTAGAAGGGACAGAAACATTTTCTTTGGTGGCCTTTTTCCCCATTGTTTCCAAATACAGTTGCCTCTTCATATCCATAGATTCAAATAAGACTGAAAAATACAAAATTAGAAGGTTATACTGGACAAGTGAAGACTCTTTTTCTTATCATTATTCCCTAAACAATAATGTATAATAGGTATTTACATTATTTTAGGTATTACAAGTAATCTAGAGATAATTCGAAGTGTACATACAGGAAAATGCAAATACTGCTTTTGGATAGCATCATGTGCAAAGATACCTGGCTCCTTTGTCCTGCCCAAAGAGTTGGCCAGGACAGCTGGTGAACAATTAAACACAACTTTGATTTAACATGAAAAAGAAAAGGGAAAAGGTGAAGTAAAGAGAAGGAAGGGAGAAAAGAGTGAAGGAAAAGGAAAGAGCAAAAAGGGGTGCATCCTGTGAGTAGGATGGGTCACTATGGAAA
>NDGM011199173.1:0-21729 GCA_002564305.1 Octomys mimax
TATGCATTAGACTTCCCAATATCAGAAAATCAAATAGTTCCAGTTTTGAGTAACTTGCCTATAATCCTAACATTGGGGAATGTCACAATAAATTATTGGGGCACCAGTCTTGGGGACCCATAGGTCAGAGCCATGCTTTCACTGATCAGCTCCAGCAGCACACACAGAGTAGATACCAGAGTGAGGATTTCACTCAGTCGATGTGTGGTGGTTTCAGTAGAGAAGCATCAGAGTTGTGGCACTGACAGGTAGTCTGCTTGTTGGTGGGCATGAAGCAACCTCTGCCACTCAGGTCCCCGGCTTCCTCCAGGTGCGGTGAGGACTCGATCTGAAGGTGGTTTGCCTCACTGTTAACAAGCATGTGCTGCTGCGCCTTCTTTTGTGCTGACTAATGCTTTTATGGACTCCCACTTCACAGACAGAAGGCTGTATTGATCATTCTATTTTAAGGTCTGGTTCTGAGGTACTGGAGCAGGAATTGGTGAACTGCAGCTCGAGGGGAAAATAATTCATTTACCATGGAAATATTCTGCTTCTAAATTTGCCCCTGAAGACAATATGGGAAAATCAAATGCATGAGCCAGGCAAGGCTGTCACCATTAGCGTGACAGCATCTGAATGACAAATATGGCTGTAAAGAAAAGGGCTAAGCCTAGGACACTCGTTCTTCAAGGACTGTCTGGAGATCGTTGGCCCCTGCCCACCACATACACAGATAGGGTGGGTGGTATCTAATAGCATTTCCTAGCAGCTAGAATAAAGAAGAGAGGTTGGAAAAGGACTTACCTCTATATGCATGGAAAGGTGACAAATGAAATATCACTTGGCTAATATTTCTAGGAGGCAAGTAGCACCACTTAAATCCATGTATTCTCAGATGGCAGGAAAGTCAACACTTTATCATTTCTTTGGATAATTTTAAAAAACGTATTGGTCACGTGCCACCCATCTTAGAAAGAAGCACACAGCATTCACTGTGGGGCTTCGCTAGCGACGCTTACGGGACCGCGCGTAGCAACAGTCTTCTCCAGGGTTCCTCGGGCACTTGGGACTAGCACCCAAGCTGCATGGCTCGGGTCTGCTGCCCTTTGCCTCCAGTATGTGCCGCCGCCACCGCGCGCCTCTCCTGGCGCCCCTTCTGTCCCCTTGGCTCTTCTACGGTGTCAGCATCTGCGAAGCCACGCAGCACGCTTGTTAGCGCGGGGTGTTTCGCACATAAGTGAAAACAAGTTCCACATGGAGCTGCGTCTCAGTTACTTTTCTCTCGTGCTGGGATAAAATGCCTGACACCCAGAATTAAGGAAGGAAAGGTTTATTTAGCCTACAGTTTATGGAGGTTTCGGTCCGTACTCAGCTGGCTCCAAGGCAGGGCGGCACGTGGCAGAGGGCAGCTGTTTATGGTGGTGGAAAACAGCAAAGCGGCAAGAGCAGACGAGAGAAGCAGAAAGAGCCTCTTTCTCTGTCTTATAATGTACGCAGGCTGCACACCCCAGGCCTGGCGTAGTGTTCATACCCATAATCTCAGCATGGGATTATACATTAATCACAATCCCTAGAAGCCATAGCATGACTGCATGAGGCTTTGGGCAAACATCTAGACCCAAACCATAGCCAACTGTGAGCTCATTTCAGACTGCTGCTGTCTTCACTCTTGACTACTCTTAGGCCGCAGGCTAGTGTGATCAAATCAACTTCATATTAGTGTAGTTCTATTGTGCTTTGTAAGTAAAATTAATTCTGTAATAGCTGTAGCTTGAAGGCGTTCTCCCAAGGTTCATCTGTTGGAAATCTAATTCCAAATTTCACATGGCAATGACATTCGCAGGTGAAGCCCATGGGAGCGGTGAGGATGGGACCAATCCGTGTTGGCATTCATACCTTCCTAAGCACTTGAAGGTAGGCAAGGTAGCGTGCCTGCTCCGGCTCGCCCTGCCCCGCCTCCACTGTGTCAGGACAACAAGAGGCCTGCAGGGGTGCAGAGCGGAGCCCGCGTCCTGCTCTTGTGCTTCTCAGTCTCCAGGTCCACGGGCTGCGTGAACTCCTGTTCTTCATGTAGCCCAACCTGCAGCATGTAGCTATAGCAACAGGAAAGGATCACGATGGTTATCTCCCACTAAAAGTAAAATATGTAGGTCATACTATTATGCTTCTAAAAAGTAAGCATATTGCTAAACTAGTATGGTGCTGCTCAAACACTCTGCTTTTCAGCAGTGAAATGATGATCCAAAGGTGAACTAATTTGCCTAAAACTGGCAGATGTTAGATGTAGAACAGGACTACTCCAAATCATACTGAAGCTAGGGCCTCATCCACCAGTGAAGCCGGGATGTTCACGCCGCGTGGCCTTCCCACTGGGATCTTAAGAAAGCTGCCCAAGGGTCATTTTCAGTGGCATCCAACACCAACAGAATAACTAACAAAGCGGTACAAGGCTGTTTACCACTGCAAACTGTAAAACATGGTACAACAACCCAAGTAAAGAGACCATGTTTGCAAATAGGAAGGTTTAGTATGCTGCAGGGGTCCCTTTCCCCCAAATGAGCTATACATTCAGTGTAATCCCAGTCAAAACTTAGCGTGTCATTTATTTATTTCGGTATCAGGAATCGAACTTAGGACCTCATGCTTGCCGAGTAGGCACCGTGTCACTGAGCTACATACCTGGCCCGCTATTTTTATTATAAAATGACAAACTGGTGCTAAAATTTTAGCAGAAAATCTCCCCCAATTCCCCCCCCCCCGCTCCCCTGCCCGCAGTATACTTGAGTTTCTTGGTTGCCCAGCTAACAGTTCCTGTCCAGTTCCGCTTGCTTCTGCCTCTTAGAAGCAGCTTGTCACTACCAGGCACCTTGTATGAGCCAAATGACAGGCCACTCTGCCCCTGGACTTCTGGCTTGCTTATCCCGTATAAGCCCTGGGCCACCAGAGATCAGGGCCTGATATTTTAGGATGACCTCAATCAGTGCCAGCCAACATGAATAAAGCTGCCTCCAAATCCTGGGCGTCCTTTCAGTGCCTCTGCTTGCTGTTGCAGGATCACAGTGAGACGCAGACAGCCAAGCATGTCCCAGACTCTCTTGGAGAGGGCAGATCCGTAGAATGTAGTCTTGTAGAAGAAAGCCCACCCTGGAGCTGTGCTGGTGGGCTGTGTGGGGCTGGTGCGAGCACACACAAGCTGAAAAAAGCAATCTCGATCCCAACTTCATTCTACACCTAAAAGCCAATCCCAATGAATTTTATATCTAAATAAAGAATGAATAATAATACAATTTTTAAAGAAAAAGATAGGGTTACATTTTCATAGCCACAGAGTAGGTAAAAATTGCCTGAAGAGACGTTAAAAGTACTGTCATAACGGAAACCGCACATTAAAATTCGATTAAAATTAAGAACATCCACCAAAAACATAATGTTCAGTGGAAAAACATACTAGAGTGGAAAAAGGTATTTGACACACAAATATCCAATAGGAACTCATATCCGGAATTGTTTTAACATCTTCTACAGTAAACAGGAAAGAAAATTGGACAAAAGACCAAAGTAGTAGCTATAAATTCAGAAGTTAAACAAATGGTGGCTAGAAATAAGTAAAAGCCTTCCACTTTATTAATCATCGGGGATGTGCCTTAGGAATTCCTCCTCAGGCTTACTGAAAAGAAGGAAATGACAAAGACCCCACCGGAGTGTGGGTGAGGTGGCAGCGTGCCCGGGACCCACGTGTTTTCCTCGTGGCTTGTGCGTGGCACAGCCTCTGAGAGACTCACAGCAGCACAGGGTGCTACAGCGCCAGCTCCATGCCTCCCAACACAATGTCCCTATGTGCCTTAAGAGGGACATCTGGGGACGTTCACAAGGGCACGATGGAAACAGTTGAAGATGGCTGAAGCTCCAGCGGATGGCCCACCCGTACTACAGTGGATTGATTTTTGATGAACATACAGAAACAGTATAAAGAATGATGATGAATATTTAATGCCACACACAATGTGGACAGATCTCATTGAGACAGTTATAAGCAGTTGCATAAATGGCAAAACTAGCCAACGCCTGCGCATGGTGCTGGAAGCCCAGGAGAGTTTTCCTTGGCTGGGTAAGCGCTACACACTGACACACAAGGAGCTTCCCCAGTGTCCATGTTGGCATGTGTTTGAGGTATGCCTATCAAGCTATAGGATAATGACATAGGCGCTTTAATTTCTGTGTGTGACGTATCTGAATATCCAAATAAGTGGAAAGCATCCTAGGTGAGTCTAGGATGTAGCCAGGAATTGAAAACTACCAGTCCAGAGCTGAGGCTAGACTTCTTTCCTCCCTCTTCCTTCCACCTGACCTCACCCTCCATACCTTCCACTCCCTACTTCTCCACCTCCAAAATGCCACATGCCAGTCAGGGCCATAGAGAAGGAAAGCTGGCATCCATGCCCACAAGAGTGCAGCAGTCACCTTGCCAACTAAGGCTGCCTCTTGACAGGCAGACGCCCTGTCTATCCACGGTGACCATGAGGCTATCACTGACTACTACAGCATTACTAGTTGCACCTGCAAATTTCTCCACATCCATCCCGAGTGCACATAACACTGGCACACAGAAAGTGGCCACACTGTGGGCAGCATCTATCACCACAGATATTAATTACTTAGCACTGTACCGAGTGTCAGCCGACCCCAGGAGTATCATGAGCTGAGTTAGCCAAACCCAGGCGCCAGAACTTACATCATGTTTCCAGTGGATCTGGAGGAAGGGCCGCTGCCCTCCGGCCTTATTCTCAGTCATACCCCATGGTTTCCTGAGCATACATTACTCTAATCCCCTGTTGCCTAGCCTGCCTTTTGCAAGCAGCGTGTGAGAAACGTAGGCTTCCGTCTCTCCTGTTTATTGTTTCCTCTGCCTTTCCCGGCACAGGCTATGAGGTACCCACAGCAACGTCTCAGCAGAGTCTTCATTTGTGAATTTCTGCAGCACATCTCTGCACTGCACTGCTGTCCCCAGGCATTTCTGATAATGGAAGCACAGGCTGACACAGAAAGTCACAGCGAATCATCTTTATCTGTCACAGCACACCCTGTCTCTTAGGAACAGGCCCATTGATTACGCGATCACAGCCAGTATCTTAAGGTTTGCCTTTATAAACAAACAAAAGACACCCTCACCTTGGGCGAATCCTGCCTTTAGTTCACACTCCCGCTGCTGAGACTGGAAAATCTAAGTCCCCTGGCGGCAGAAGGCCTTGAGAGGCTGTGATGGCTTGGCTTTGAGGCACGAATTCCCTCCTGCCTGTAACTTCCCTCTGGCCCAGATAAATCAGCCTGCTAAGATTACTCGCAGTGTTATCGGAGAAAAGGACACTGATTAGTTCACTGCCTCCACTCGCCCTTCAGATTCCAGACTCCACATTGCCTCCCAGGGAAGCCCTTCCTGGCCGCAGCAGAGTAGCTTGGGTCCCCTACGAGAAAGCTTCACAAAAATATGTACATTTCCTTCATGGAAGTCATCCATTTGTAGCTAATTAATTTTTGTGGCTATTTATCTCATTTATCAATTTATCTCCAGCACATGAAGCTTCCCAGGCGTCAGCCCACTGGAGGGGGTTAGCACAGAGGAGATTTTCATAGGTGAAGTCCCAAGTTTCAAGAACACACATGTGCAAAACGTTAGCAAAAACAGCAGTCAGAGTGGAGCAGAGCAGAGAGCGGCCTGCAGCGTTACTGTACAATTCTCATACAGGTCATTAGCTCATGTTGATGTCCCTGCACAGCGCTATAACCAGCCCATGCGTGTTTGCCTGGGCTAAGGCAGGGGATACATAACTGCATCCCACTGTGCACCTGCGCCAGGCAGGCGGGGTCACCATCCCAGGCATCCTGGGATGGCCTGAGCTTGGGAGCTGTCTGAGTGGTCCTCACACCAGCCCATTCATGAAGTAGATGCTCGGTAAGTACAGGTGATGGAATGATTGGGTAAATGAGGAATGAATGACTGGATGGAGAACCTGTTACTTTTCTCTTTCTTCCTGATTGCTTTGAGGGCATGCTTTTGTGCTCTAAGGTTATGGCCTCCCACCAAGCACAGCAGCTCTGGCTTTGTCCACAGAGGAGAGGGACAGCAAAGGACCGGCCAGCAGCTCCCGTGTCAGAGCCTTTCCTAAGATCATAAACTGTGGCAAGGACGCTTATTCTGAGGTTTCACGGTTTGCTGATTTTCTCCGAAGGTGAGACCTCAGTCTTGATGTGAAAGTCCAAAATGAAGCAGAGCTAAGAAATGAAGTCCTCCGAGCTCCGGCTCTGTGCAGCGCCCTAGGGACCCTGCTTGGCTAACACTGCGGTGAAGCTTCGCCCAGCACCCCCAGCTCTCTGCTCTTGGGCCTGTTCTCTGCAAATCAGGGAACCAAGCTGGATCAGCACAGCGCTTGCTAGAAGTCTGGAGACCCATGCCCTTGCTCTCTCCTCCGTCCGTCATCAAGTGTTCTGAAGAGCACAGGATGCGTTCCAGCTCCACACTCAGTGGTGGCCTAGGGATGGCACCTTGGCTCCAAGGGACCTGGCCAGGACAGTGAAGGAGGCATGTGAGGAGCCTCATGCTGGCTTGGGGCTGCCGAGCAGGGCCTCAGCACGCACACCACACTAGCCAGCCCGGGTCTGGGGAGGCCGAGGCTGCTCGGTCTTGCCTTTAGTTTCTGCTTGTCGCAAGGCCTGCACTTCAAGCACATGTCCAGATGGTGCTGCCCCTCCTGCTCCGCAGACAATGCGTGGGTGGCTGCTGACTTACCTAAGTGGACTATTAAATGAGTACATAGCTCATCACACTTAGTAAGTATTTTTTGGTTGGATACCTGAATGGTCAACAAATCAGCCAATCCGTGTAACTCAGTACACGGATACATCTGTAATATAAAGTCCCCACAAAATGAGGCACAGAGATGGGTTTTAAAGAGATTTCATTGTCACAAAATATGAAAGACTCTGCTTCTCTTCTCTCTGTGGTCTCTAACCCAAATCCTTGCTAAGAAAAATGGTAGATCTGAGGCTAATCAAGTTGCTTTTGCCTATTGATGTCCTCTGTCTGGAGCATAATAGGCGCCGCCTCATCTGGAGTGGAGTCTGGGCTCACTTGCTTCCCAAGTTACTGACAGGAAGGTCAGTATGGCTTCCGCTGGCTCCAGAGGTGAATGTGGAACTACTTCTTGATCAGGAGTTGGACACCAAAGAGGTCTCTTACGCAGGGTGTTCTTACGCACTTGGCCAAGGGCCTGGCAGGTCATCGGGACTAAAAGTTAAAAATGTATATTGTGTACACCTGCAGGGGAGGATGCAGCCGGCAGCTTGTGGTGCAGCTCTACTAGAGAGCATTTAAGTACATACGCCCTGTTTGCATTCTAGAGTTCGATTCCCCACAGGATAAATAAATAAATTAATTGATTAATCATTGCCTGTAATCCTCAGTTCCTTCATTTGTAAACAGGCACAATGACAGCACATAAAATTATCGTACCTGATGCACAGAGTACATTTTGCACTACCCTGACATCCTCTTGACTATTCAATATTTTATTTAGCATCATTGTTCATTTGCTTAGCAAACTTTCTTCACCACGTGTACTATCAATTTATTCATCCCTGCATATATGATGCGTTGTGAATAATAAACTCATCATAAGCCTTTCAATTAATTACTTTCAGGGTGGATTTGTAGGAGAAATTTCACTATTTGGATTTGTAAGCCTGGACCAGAGAAGAGCAGGATTGACACAGAGCCGAGTGCCTTTTGCCACAGTGAATTAAGATTCCCACACCAGGCCAGTGTTCATGCCCTGCTAAGATACTTACTAACAGGAGAGCTGTAGGGGAAACGAATGTCTCACTAAAAGTCACCTTTATTTACTTTTTAATCTTTTTTTAAAAAATGTATTTATTTGATACAGGGTCTTGCTATGCAGCTGAGACTCACAGTGATCCTCCTGTCTCAGCCTCCCCAGCGCTGGGATTACAGGCATGCTCTGCCACACTGGTTTCGGGGCCAGCACAGTGCGCCCAGGATTCTGGGGCCAGCATGGCATGAGGTACTGGGATGGAACCCGAGCCCTTGCACTTGCTAGGCAAGCACTTAAACCTCTGAGCCATCTTCCCAGCCCCGAAAGTCACCTTTAAGGGCTAAAATGCAATACTCCCAGCCCCCACCCCCACTGGAGGGGGAGCCATTCTGTCCCTAACGCCTTCATGCATAAGCGGTGAGTGGGGATTGTTCCTTGTCCACAGTCACAGACGCCCGCTTTCCATTCTGCCTCGAAGCCATCTGATCTCCGAAGTTACTTAAGTGCTCTTTGTCTACGCTTCTTCATTCTTAGGCTGATAGCAACACTAATGGGATTACTGTGGCATTCACACGGGTATGCCCAGCCCCTGAAAAGTGCAAGGTGCCACATGTCAGCTGCGTGCGCGCAGTGTCTAATCTCGCTGCGCGACCCTCGCTCTTACGTTCCTGGCTTGCTGAAGAAATCCCTGCCCTTCAGGACCTGAGGCTGCACTCACATCGCTTTTCAGCCCCTTTTCAAATTTTAATATTAAACGCCTAATCCTTTCAGAGAGGCTGAGCCTCTTTCATCCCCTTGAATGGTGCGACCCACCGCCTGGCATTCTGTCCCCTCCAGCTGCTTCTTCCTTCTTGCTGGCAGCACCTAATCAGGCCTTCCGAAGGTGGGCCTTTCATCTGCCTTCCAAGCGCAGGCCCTGCTCCATATGGGCACTCAATAAATATTTGTTGAATAGATGAACCAATACAGGCAGCCAAGACACACAAAAGCAACCATGGCATTATGCTAAAAATACAGCAGCTTTGTTCCTCGGTAGACAGGAACCGGGGCTGAATTACCACATCCCCTCGGAGAATTGTTCCCAGACAGTCGCTCATAAGGAAGGGCGCAGAGCCTATTAATCATGGTGCCGGTACAGAGCACGCGGAGAAAGAGGGCCGGTGTCTCTCAGTTCTTCCTCTGACCACAAATCCACACCATCTAGATTGAGCCAAAATCCGCAAGAGTCACCGTGGCGCTCTTCTCCGAGTGTTTCTCGGCTGGAAACTGTGAGAAGCCCAGAGAGCCCACAGCCCCACATACCACTGAACATTTAAGGTGGCCCACAAGAGCCTTCTCATCTTCAGCTTCAAACTACCAGACTGCAGTCAGCCGCGAGCTCCTCACCGTGGCGTAAGAGGCCCCACACGACTGCGCCCTGCTTTCCTTCTTGCTCAGCTGTTACTTTCCCAGAGAATCCTCCCCTCTTGCTCGCACCCACAGTGGGTGCTCTTTGCTCCTTAAGACAGAGGCCAGAAACTTTCCGTGAACATCCGGGTTGTAAATTCGTGAGATTTGGGCGACCTCATGGCCTACATCACAACTACCAACTCCGCCCTTGTTGCATAAAAGCACAAACGAAGATGCAAAGATGCATGAGCTTTGTTCACTTTCCACAAATTTTTATCTATAAAAAGTAGGCCACGAGCCGCATTTGGCCTGTGATCCATAGTTTCCCACCCTCTTCCCTATGCCGAGGCCCCTTGCATCATTTTCTGCCCCTGAATCCCGCTTTAGCTACTGTCATCTACTTTTGCATGGTTACTTTCCTGCCCAGGAAGCTGGACTGTGAGCTCCACGAGGACAAAGCGCTAGTTCTGCTGGCCACAGCGTCCTCCGCACACTTCCCGCCCACGGGGTCTGCTGTCTGTCCTGTCCCTCAGCACCAGGTCTTTCTTCGGGCCTCCGATCTCTCCAGCTTCGTCTGGCCCGCTCTACCCAGCACTTGTCACTCTCCCTCCTCCCCCCAAGGCTGGCCTCTTTCTGGAGCCAGACCAAATGCGACCTTAAAGAGATGAACCCTTCCCGGCCCGGCTGCGCAAAGCCTTCTGACGCTCCAGGTCCTCTGATTTTCTCTACAACACATATTAAAAACTGGAATATTCAAAACCTCGATTCTGGGGGCCGGGGAGATAGCTCAGTAGAATAAGTGCTTCCCTGGCAAGCGCAAGGACCTAAGTTCAATCCCCTGTTCTGCAAAAAAAAAAAAAAAAAACCTCGATTCTGGTACACCTTCCTCCAGGACTCCAGCAGGTTTGTCTGCCTCCTTGAAGCCTGGAAGGGTGTGTGATGCACAGGTTTTCAACAGATATTTATCTAGAATATTACTTTTCAAACTTGAAGGTGCATATCAATCACCTGAAGATCTAGTAAAAGGGGCAATTCTGAGGTAGCGTTTGAGGCAAGGCCTTGAGTTCCGAATGTCTAAGAACCCCACAGCTGCTGCTCTTCCCTTGCCAGCCAAGCTTTGGTCAGTCCGCAGTACCTTTGGCTACCTGGGCGCTCTAGAGAGGAGGCATGCACTGCGTGCAGGTTAGGGGCCTTCCCAGATACCTGAGAGGCCACAGCCAAAGATGTGTGGAGCAGCCCCACTCTTGAAACGCACCTTCAGTGGGAAATGGTAAGGACAGGCCTTCCCACGTCGTCTCAGGCACCATCTTCAGTGTGCAAGAGTTGGCAGCATCTCCATACTGAATGCTTCCTGAAAATGCTGGCTCATCCATCAGGAGTCAAGAGGACTCTGTCCTCACGGTGGTCAGTGACACCTTCCTTTCCCTCAGCTGTTCCACTGGGTACACCAAGAGGGTTCCCTGCTCTTGCTTCCTTGCAGGAGCCCTGAGGGGGGTGCAGCCACTGACTCACCGCTGAAGGGAGAGTATCCCATGGGGAACCAACACAGAAAGGTGGTGAAGTGCTGTGGCTTTGGCATTATATTAGGCAATATATTGAGTGCAGCTTTGTCCAATTTGATCTGGAAAACAAACCTATGAAGTAAATATCAGTGTCTCTATTTTACAGATGAGGAGCCTGATTCTTGGGATGGGAAGAGCTCTCTTAGGGAGTCACTCAGCTGGTAGGGTTGGAGTGAAGATCTGAGCCCAGGACGGGCGCCTTTAGGCCCCAGATTGCACCACTGCATTCTGCCACCCTGCTAGCATTTTCTTGCACCTCCCTGTAGATTCGTAAGTCTCAGCTCTGGAGTGCGAGGTCTCTCCATCAGAGCACCCACTGTCTGGCGTGGTTTCCTTCTTGAGAGAGTTCTGGTTGGTGGTGTTCAGACGTGCTTCCACATCAGGCGACGGAAGGTCCACGAGTCTGCTCGGCTGGCATGCGCTAGTTGGGGAGTTGGTTAGTTGCTTCATCTTGGCCTCTGCAGAGATGTCCTATTCAGCAGTGTTTGGGCCAAATGAACAGCACAGCTCCAGCCTGCAGCAGTGCTTCTTGGGGGCCAGGCTTCCTGCTGTGTCCTGGTTGTCATCAGCTAATGCCCACCCCAGAACTTAGCCCTCTAAAGCACGGCTCTCGTCAGGTAGTAGTGCAGCTCTTCTCCCTCTACATCAGGGCCCTGTTGAAAAGTTCACAGGGCTTCAGGGTGATGCTACTGCCTGACACCTCACCAAGGGCACTGACATTGGGGCTCCCTGTGACCCGTGCTTGGACAGCAGGGTCCTAGAAGGTACTGTTCTGACTGGCGTCATCATGTCCTCAGAAGCTCTATAGTGTCACTTCCTCACTGCTCTATGAGATAACTGAATATCTAAGAAACACTCAGATTCAAGGAGGGGAACTCAACACTACTTCTTAGTGAGGTGATCAAGGTCACAGGACGAAGACCACAGGAAGTGGAAGACACTGTTGGGACAACTTCTGGAACCACTGCAGTCTTCTACTCCATCATTTCCATATTTTGTTGCTCATTGTTTTGAACCTCTTGGGGGACCCAAAACTTCTACGGTGAGGAGCTACACAAGTCTTGAACACTCCCTGAAAAAGTTAACCTTAGTATGTAGCATGTCTTCAAGCCATGCGTTTCAGCCATCAGCAAAGGCATTGATCGTTCCTAAGATGCATGTATTAGGTTCAAACCAAAGAAGTACCAAAGTAAGAAAAAGAAATCTAAGGCAACTACACTGAAGAACTCCCCCACTTATGAGCACCTTCTAGGCCAGTCTCAGCACGCATGGCCCTCGCAACCTAGTGAGGAATATAATATTCCAAGTTACCTGCACTTAGAAAACAGTCAGAGAATTGGAAACTCCAGGTAACAGGTCAGGCTCCACCCACACAGGAAGTGGTAGACCAAGGGCTCAGGCACAATTTTTCAGAGAGCCATCGCTCATCACTGGTAACCTGTTGCTTTTCCTTAGAAAATACTTTAGAATTCCCTCTGTCAGTTGGAGCTATTTCTTTTAGGTGATCAAGAGTCAAAAAACAGCAACATGAAAGCAAACAAATTTAGTTGATGGAAGCTCAAGTCTTGCCCATTATAGGAGCATCAGGTATGGCTGGTGCAGGGGCTACAGTTTCACTGGCTTTCCCATTAGGTAATTCTCTTTCTATTTTTGGTTTCATTTCTAAGCAGATTCTCCCCATGAAGGGATAGAGATGGCTGCTACCAACTATAGGCCATATCCTACCACTTGAGCAAAGTGAGTAACGTTAGCATCTCATCTCGATAAATTCAAGAAAATGTCTTTTATCTTATGTCTGCCTAAACTGAAGTTTCTTGGCGGAGTCCCAGCTCATCCATGCACGTCAATCCCTTGTGAGCAGGAAGTTGAAATAAGGTGCTTGTCTAGGTGTAGGCCGGGCCTTCAAAATCAACCCAAGCATCTGTAAGAGAGGAATGGTCCCCAAAGGACTCTCAGGGTGAAGCAGTCAATGGGAAAGAGATGGATACCAGACAGGCAAAACATCGGGTGGTGACTATATCCTCATTTTGCAGATAGCTGATCTTGAAGTTGGCAAGACTGATCCTTGTTCCATTTTTATCCATTTCTTCCCTCTGGCTCTGAGTGTTCTATTATTGCATCTGTTCCTCCTTCCACAGAGGAAAAGAGTTGACAAATTTATTCACATTAGAGTGTGAGTCACTCAATCACCAAGAATCCTTGCATTCTTGTTTCTATATAAAGCATTCTTTGACTGATACGTGTTGAGTTCTCCCCGTGTGACAGGCTTTGGTAGGTGAGCACTGCACAGGTCAGGGTGAAAGAAGGCAGCCACATCTTACACAGATCTGAGTATGCGTTAATATTCTAATGGGAAAAAATCAACTACTTTTATCTGAAGGAAGTTTTGAGGTCATCAGAGAGAAAAGAAATAGCCAAGTGCTTCCAGAATTGAAGAGCTCATAAAATTGCTCTGAGCTGTTTCTGCCCTCCAACCTCAGCCTCGGAGCTCTGACTCAGCAGGTCTGGAGTAAGCCTCTGGCATCTAATTTTAGAAAGCTCTTTCCCTTTCTCTTTAGTGAGTTTTGGAAGAATGGTGGCACCATGGTACTGGGCATAGCATCTCGGGTCCTCATACCTAGCCATGTCCCCATCCCACCTCCCTTGACCCAGGGTCTTCCTAAGGTGCAAGGCTGGGCCAAGCTTGCTGATCACCCTGTCTCAGCCTCCAGAGTCCTGGGATGACAGGCATGTGTCACCTCACTCATTTCTTCGTGTTATTTGGATGAAGGTGTTTCCAGGATGTTGCTTTGACTTTCACTGATCTAACCTGAATAACTTTTTCTTTAATAGTTACATTTCTGGAATCATTAAATCTCTCCTGAAAAAAAGGGAAGCCATGGAGCAAAAGTGCATTTTCCTTAGGAACACACTGCATATGCCATATTCTCCCTGGCCCACTCGTAAGCCTCGCCTGCCTCGTTCACTCCATGTTGGGATTTGCAGGGCAGCTCCATGACTTCTGGGGTCCTGTGCAGCACAGGCTAGTGGGTCCCTGCTCATGCTCTTGGCACCAGTCTCTGCACACTGAAGGCCATGCCTGTGGACATCTGTGTCCGTGTCTGAGGGTTTTTCATCTGGTCTTGGGAGTGCGTTTGGCCCCTGGAAAGCTGGAGGGTGAACCCCCTTCACCAGCCCTCCACATGCATCAGAGGGGAGCTGGTACATAAAGAATCCTTTTCCAGTGGAACATGCCAATCATGTTCTCCACTCTTCCTCAGAGTTTCTCAGAGGTGGACTCTCCACTGTAGGAACTGGCTTTCTTCCCTACCCTGTCTCCCATTACATTGTTGCATTAGTATTTTCCTTATAAGTGACCAGCATGTCAACCCTTGTGTCAGGGCCTTGGAAAGCCCCAAAATATGTGTCCCTATATAGCTATTTGTAAAAGTCATGTGCTGTGTTTACCATTTTCCTCAGAAATACTAAGTGCTGGCAGTTGCCCTCAGATTGGATCAGCAATGAAGAGATTTCAGTCAAATATCTAAAGAATTAAAGCAGAACTGTGAATTAAATTAACATCTATGACCCACAGAGTAGTCGCCATGCCCTTGGCCACCAGGCTGGAGGGAATGACCTCATTACTATGATTAACATTACATTTACTATTAACTCTGCCAAAACCACTCAGCCCAAATCATGCTAAATAGTTATTCCAAGAAGGATCTGGGGAAGGGACAGACTGGTGTTAAAATGCTATTGTACTCAAATAGTCATCAAAAGTGCAGAGAGCATGCATGTTGTGTGCCTGTGCTCCAGCATGATGAGATGTTTTGCAGAACAGAAATAGAAAAGAGTAGCAAAAGCTGAACAAAAGCCAGCCCAACCCAAAGACTCACTGCGGAAAAGAATGAGTATGAAAATGCTGCTTGGGATTTAAATTTGATGGAAAGCTTCCTTCTTTATCTACTTCCAAGTAACAGCAAATCATTCTGATAATAATTTCAAAGGTATCTGTTTTTGACAACTGGTGGCTGGGGAGATTGTCCATTTTCCCGTCTATTGATTGCCCTCTGACTGATCCACAGGCGTTCTGAGGAACCACGAGAATGAATAGTGAGCTCAGCGCTTTGTTTCTTGGCACGAAAGGGAAAGTGGAGAAAAATATTCACTGAACAGACACCTAAGAAAGCAGACAAAATCAACATACAGAGATGGGTGGAGGACAGTACGTACACGTGGGTCCGACTGGGAGAGCTCATTTAGATAGTCAGCATATCTCTCCTCAGGTTTTGCTCTATCCACAGGAAGAGATCTTTTAGAAACTCATGTCCAGGTCTTCATTTCAGACCTCCATCACGTTGCAGAAGAAAACACACAGTGGAAAAGCTCCTGGGAACAGTTCTGCTGTGCTTTTTATGAGGCCTTCAGACAAGCACTATTCCTCTAAAGCCAGTTATTCGAGACAGCAGTATGCCACTTTATGAATTTGACTCTTTTCATAATTCTGGTCGAAAACCAAAATGGACAAGAGCCAAGTGAGAGCCCCCAGGGGCAATGCTGAACCCACCGCTGCACGGGAGTCTCATTTGTGTTCAATATGATCTGTGACCAGAGATATGGAAACAATGAAGCTCGTGAGCCAGGCACTGCTGTGTTTTCAGAAACGATAGCAAATCTACTCTTCTGTAATGAATTGTAAAAAAACAAAAAACCAGCTATTTTGGTGAAGTCTCCAAGTTTGCAAACAACAAAAAACTGGATGGGGGCTGAGAAACCTAGCTATAAAGAAAATCACTGGCAGGACTGGGGAGAGGTTCCGAATGAAAGGAGAAACTGAAGAACCAGACAGAAGATAAGCTACCAGGAAGAAGTGGTGCTCAGAGGATCCTGGAAGCAGAAACAGACTGGCGAACTCCTCGGCCACCAAGGCGAGGATGAGTCAGGTTCTACTGTACTCCTGCCTTCCTGTCCTACCATCACAAACTGGAAATATTGGGAACATTTCAGTGCACTTGGGTTACTGGCTGATTTCTCAGCAAGGGAGGAAATGGGGTATGTGCAGTGACAGTCCTGCCAAGGTGGCAATCAGTAGGTGAGAAATAATTACCCCAAAGAAAATCAGATCCAGGGACCAGACGAATGAGAAGAGTGGAGCCTGAGGATAAGGCCTCAGATACTGACAGACAGAAGTGAATATCAAGGTATGAAGTCTACAAATCAGGTACCAGCCTGAAGCGCGTTGTCTAAATACCCCAGGCTCTTCCTCCTTTGCTGTCTTGTTGAAGCTATTTTCTGTGTGACTTTAATAACCATCATAACAGCGTCAGCCTTTTTCAAGGAAAGCTATCTGCTCCCTGTCCCTGGAGCTCTGCTGTCCTTCCCTCACACTCTGAACAGAATGGAGCCCTGCTGGGCTTCATGTTGTACCTTTAAACTCAAGAACCAGGATCAACCACGACTCTCCAGCTTCCCATTCCTGGGTAGTTGCTAAGTGCTAGTGATGCGACATCCTGTGCTGAGAGTGCCTGTGTCACATCTGTATCCACCTGTGTACAGAGTAGCAATACAGAACAAAACAAAACATGATAATGATGACCCTGCAGCCCTTAGCCGCTCAATGGGATGCCATTCCATGGCCTTTGAAAGCCACCAACGATTCAGATATATCTGTTCAATTTATATTCTTCCAACAAAATGCAGTAAAACAAGGGCCGGTGAGATACCTCAATGGATAAGTGCCTGCTTAGGCAAGCGCAGGGACCGGGATACAATCCCTGGCACCACATATTGCACTGGCCCCAGCCATAGGGCGTGCTGAGCCTGCGATGGAGTCCAGGCATGGTGGCACATGCCTGTAATCCCAGCACTGGGGAGGCCAAAAACAAGGATCACTACAACTCCAAGCTGCATAGTGAGACCCTGCACCAAATGCATAAATAGAAGAAAATGCAGTAAAACATAACTAAGAAAGTATAAATTATCCCTCAGTCTTTAGCAGTTCTATAGAGATAAGAATAAAACCCTTAAAAAGTCATTAGAATAAACACTGGCCGAAACACTCACTGAAACAATTGCACAAATTGTCTTCTCTTGTTTTCCTAATGGAGAGTGCAGGGGGCTGACTCACTGACGACCACAACGCTCCCCACGTCAGTGCCTCAAGCACGTGCACCCTTCAGATAAGAGCTCCCAAATGTTGGAAACCTCTTTATGTCCACTGTTGGTGTTATTGGCTCAGTGGGTATAGGAACTTGGCTCCTGGAGTTAGACTCCTAGATCAAACCATGGATTCAGGGCTTGGTACTCTGTGAACCTGAGGAGACCTTATTTCTTAGTAAGCTGTGCTGTGCTTTCTGTAGAATGGAGCAGTGGCCTGATTGCTATGTGACAATTCATTTAAGCACTTAGCAAAGTAGCTCATACTTAGAAACACTCAGTATGCCATAGCTGCTGCCTCTTCTGCTGCTGTTTTCGTGGTGCAAGGACAGAGCCCTTCCCAGGGTCCTGCACATGAAATGCGAGCTACCTCCTGAGCAGAGCGGTAATTTTTTTTAAAAGTCTTCAAAACAATCACAGTAGGAGACCAACTGCTTCTGCAGGAACGTGTGAAGAACATGAAGGCCAGCTTGAAGTCTGCACACTTTGTACTAGCAGGACAGGACCCAGCTCTCCCTGGCTGGTCACTCCCATCCAAGTCATCCGTAGGGCTCAGCAAATCTAAGATTGCCTCTGTGGCATCTGCCTCAGGGTCACTTTCCCAGAAATAACTGGAACACTGATTCTCCACAAACCAAAGATGCATGGCAGAATTGCCAGAGAATTGAGGAGTCTCTGAGCTACATTTGTCATTGCTGAGCCAAAATGCCTGATGTCTAAAGTTAAAGAAGGAAAAGTTGATTTAGCTCACAGTCTGTGAAGGTTTCAGTCTGTAAGCAGCTGGCTCCAAGGCAGGATGGCACATGGCAGAGGAACAACCATTACTGTGGCAGGAGACATCAAAAACACTAAGAGAAAAGGGGGAGACAAGCCCCTTTCAGCCTCTTATTTTATCCTCACTTTTGGGATTAGGGCACTGACAATCCAATCAACAGACTAATCTAGCAACTACCCACCCTTAATCCCAGCACTGAACCACGAACTGATCACAAACTCTGGACGCAAAACCCTTTGAATTAGCCCAATCTAATAGTAAAGGAGGCTGTGCGGGGCATCCAGACCCAAGCCATACCATTCTGCCCCTAGCCCGCCAAAGACTCATGTACATCCCTTTATGCAAAAAGCACTTAGTCCCTCTGTGGCAGCTTTTGAAGTCCTGACAGTTTTAGCACTACTGAAAACTCCAAGTCCAAAGTCTCCTCTGAGATTTAAGGCTAACTCTCAGCTGTGAGCTCCTGTACAACTGAAAAAAAAGTTAAACACTTCCTACATTCAATAGCACAAGATAGACACTTCCATTTTAAAAGCTACAAATGGGGATACAAAGGAATGGACCAAAGCAAGTCTAAAATCCAGCAGGACAAATATTAAGTCCTGCAGCTCCGTATGCATCATCTGAGGCAGTTTGTGCAAATGTGAACTCTTAAGAGTGTGGGCGGTTCCATCCCTATGGACTGCCGGTGGTTGTAGCTCCCATGGCTTCTTTCTTGGACCAGTTCCGCTCCCTTCTTGCAGCTTTTCCCAGACAATCCATACTCCTGGATCCTCAAACTTCTGGGGTCTGCACTGCACCTCTGGCTTCCAACTTACAGCTTCACACACTGCCTTCTCAGGGATACAATGCCTGACCTCTCGGGACTTCTGAAATTGGGGTGGGAGCATTTTTGACCCTATGACTCTTCCATTCAGCATGAGCCTAAATCCAACATGATGTCGAGGATGCCAAGGTCTCCTGCCAGCTGGAGCAGTAGCCAGGCTTGACTCTTGGCCATAGGGGTCAAGTGTCTGGATCACTGGGCACTCTGAATCCATTTCTGAGGAACAAATCTGTAGCGTGTTGCTGTTCTGGAACATGGTGTGCTGGGGTTTTCTTCTCAAAGCCTTTCACTTTTGAAATTTTAAGGATGTAAAAGGTGGAGTCCTGCTGCTTCTTTTGGTGTCCTCAGGCTGCCTTTTCTGTTCTCTTCCTTCTCAGCAATAAGTATCCCTTCTGTTCTATCTTTGCCATTTACAGCTTTCCTGGAGCTTTCTTTCTGGCCAAACTCACAACATATTAAATCATTTTGCTGGACTCTTTGTTCTTGATTCATAGCATAAATCTGGCTAAGAAGCACCCAACAGTAGCCATAACACTGCCTCAACATTAAATTGGCTTGAAATTTCTTTTGGAAGATTAATTGGTCTGCGGTGCTTAGTCTCAGGCTTGGGCAAAGTCTGCAGACACAAGCAAGACTCAGACTTTCTGCAGAGCAGGACACTCATTCATCCTGGAGTCCAGCAGGAAATGCAGTCCTCCTTCCCAGCAGAAACCTCCTGAGGCTGGTCTTCACCAGTATGATTTCTACGATGCTTCTGGTCTCTCGAGTTCTGACCAGAATCTCCTGCACAGAACAGCCGAAGGCTTTCATGTTATACTTTTTCAGACTGTATCTCCAAATCATTCCAAATACTTCCCATGAGCTATTCCCAAAGGCTCATGAGGGACCAGAGATATAGCTCAGTAGCACAGCACCTGACTGGCAAGTAGAAGGACCTGAGTTCAAGTCCTGTTACAAAAAAAAGTCACCTGAACCACATGATCACAGAAATGACCCCATTGCTCTAGTATCGATAACCTTATTTTTCTGGTACTAAATTATTTTTCTGTAGATCAGCCCTGGGGGTGTGCATGGCATAGCATGTGGTACCAGGGATAAAACTGCAGTCTCTGCCCTAATGCTTTCCTAAGCTTGCCTTAGCAGGCGCTTTAAACTGCTTTACTATCTCACCGTTGCTTTTTTTGTTATTAAATTTTGTCTTAGTTATGTTTCTGTTTTCTTGATAAAACACCCTACACTCAGAGCTAAAGTGGGAGATGTCTGTTTAATTCAGTTTGTAGAGGTTTCAGTCCATAATCAGCTGGCTCCAAGGCAGGTGGCACTTGGCAGAGGGGTGATATTCAAGGTGGCAGAAGATATCAAAAGCAAGAAGAAAAGAGGCAAAGCACACTTTGTTCTATCCTTTTACTGTATGCAAGCTACCCACCCTCGGGTGAGCGTAGCACTCACACCCTTAGTCCCATTATTGGACCATGAATCAATCATGAACTCTAGACCCAGCCGCCTTGGAAAGGCCAAAGCGCCATGACCACATAGGGCGTTGGAGATGCAGCCAGACGCAAAGCATTATTACAAGGAGCATGGAAGTAAACTTTTAGAAGAAATTCCTTGAAATATCTCCTTAACTTGTGATGGAGGTAAAAAGCACATTGACATTTCAAACAAAGCAACCTAGCTGCAGAATGCCAGCTAAAAAGCTACATAATTTTTTCAGTAACTTATTAGAAGCTATGGGGTAATACCCAAGACAAATATGACCCTCTAGTCCACGGAAGTAGTCGTCCCATAATAATAATGCAGCACTTCCCAGAGAGACACTGAGATTGTTGGAAGGGAGAAAGTGCACGAAAATAAGTGCATGAAAAGTCCTGCACTATCCAGCCTATTGGAGAGTTTTCGTTAAATATCACACGAAACACGTTTCTGATAAAACCTACCTATTATTAAATGAACACCACAGTAAACACTAGCTTAGAATACTGACTTTGTGGCCAAATTTTCTGTTAATTTTCATTGAAAATTTTCTCATAAGTTCAAAAAGTTATATAATGTTAAATCAAACAAAGAGCCTATCTTTATACAGAACTTCTTTCAATAGAAATGTGGTACCCTTTCTAACTGGCCTTGAGAAAGATAAATGACTCCAATTAAGTAAAGAACTGAAAGATGTCAAATAAATATCCCTCCCAAGTACTCTCATCCCAGGAGGCCCAGGAGATTCAGTGGCAGGGAAACTTACTAGTAAGCACCTCACCTCTTTGGCAACACTCTAGAAGATCTTTCTAGCAATGTGCCAAGTGCAGAGTTCTCCCTCACCACCTTGGGGTTCGCTCTTTACAATGATGATCAACAGCTCTTTCTGCCCTGCATGCCCTGTCAGAGTACCAAAGCACCAAGCTCTGCGTTACTCATCCCTCCTTGGGATTCCTCGTGCAGATCTTTATTTAGAATACACATTCCCCCTGGGAGGACGTGGCACATTATTAGTATTGCCTTAGTGCAAATTAAAGAAGACATTAAAACAAGGGCAAAAGATGTCGAAATATACATAGCTTGGCTCTGTGGGGTGACAGTCTGAAGCCAAGGGGAATGAGTCGAGATACTGTAGTGGAAACACTGTCCTAGTTGAATGCCAAATGTTCAAATTGTGATGCATGAGGTGGTTTTCAGCAAATATTTGTTTTGCTCCTCTACATTTGAGTGGGACACTTCTGCTCCACTGACATTGGGTCCAGCCGTGAGACCCACTTCAGAAGCTGAAGTGAGGCCAGCTTTTCCTGTGTTTGCTTTCTCTCCCTCAATCTCCCAGTCATAAAAGGATATTCCCAGGGAGGCATTGGTGGAAGGAGAGTAGGTGCTACAGATTCCAACCTGTAGTCCTGCATGTACCCAGGCTGCCAACACATCGTGGGCCAGGTCTGGTCCAGACCACTTTCTGCCCTGGAAGAGGAGGGAAGTTTCCCATTGCCAGAGACTGGCTGTGGCGTAATTTGGTTTGTAGAACAGATGAACAATTATGTTAGCTTTTTATTGCCATGACAAAGCACCTGACTTAAGCAGCTGAAAGAAGGAAAGGTATATTTTAGCTTATGGCCACAGGCCGTGGTTGGTTGGTTCCACTAGTGTGGGTCTGAGGTTGGGTGGACCATCATGGCCAGAGTGTACAATGGAGGCAATTTGCTCCCCTGGTGGCAGCCAGGAAGCAGGAAGCAGAAACAAGGGAAGAAAAAGAAA
>NDGM011199175.1:0-14484 GCA_002564305.1 Octomys mimax
TCTTGGGAGGCTGTAAACAGGTGGATTACTAGGAGTCCAATCTAGTAGTGAGACCCTGAACACCTTGTGGACCATTCACTAAAATACAAAAAGGAAAAAAAAATTGCGGTCATGACGAGGAGGACAGAAGCAAAGAAGATCATTGAAACAAATAAAGTAAATGAGGAAGGGAAGCCCTGAGTAAAATACAATGATACATACACTTGTAAAGTTAAAGCGCTGACCGTTAGCTGATAATGATACTGTCTGCCTTTTATGCAGACTGGTCTGATCTCAAATAGTAAACTGTTGAGAAGATTTCAGGTTAAATAACTTGATCCTGATTAAGGACAGTTGAATTATTTGTAGATTCATAATTACACTAAGATAATTTAAAATCATATGCTTTTGCCTGCCTGGCAAGTGCAAGGTCCTGAGTTCACTCCCTGATAACACACACACACACATACACACACACACACACACTCACTCAAATGCTTTTATAAAAGCTACAATTCAGCTTCTAAATAAAAAGAGTGAGGGTATTTTTTGACAGATAAAAGATATGAATGGTCAAGCGAGCATTAGACACATCAAGTTTTCCTAAATGTTGGATGATCCTAAGCCAGATAACCTGGCAAATGATTATAGTATTTACAGATGAAACATATCTGTGAAGTTTAATTCCTATCCTTTTACATGACTGATAAAAATTAAGTTAAAACATTTAAAACTGAGACACTAAATAAAAGTAGTTGTTAGTTTTGCTTGAATGCATAGTCATTTTTTAAATAGTTCTTGCCACAGGTAATTTTAGTTCCAAATTAATCTTGTTTGTGTTTTTAAGAGCCAGGTAGCTGGCGGTATTTTACAGGTGCAAGAAAAAAAAAAGTGCTCAGTGAGTCAGTGACTAGCAAATAATTATCTGATGAATAAAACCTGATCTGTTGACATTTAATTCAGTCCCTTTGCCTCACATGGGCTCCATTTGTATAGTTTATACCATAACATAAAATTTTGTTTTGCTTTTTGTTTCCTTAAATAAATTACACCATACCAACTCTGACTGGCTGGATCCAGAAAGCAGTCTTTGGAAGAATAGTGCCTATTTCTGTATTAATAGGAATGCACGCTACGAGAATGTCTTTAGACAGAGGCAGATTATAAAATACAGATGATAAGCAGAGTAGTTGGCTATTTATATAAGTATAAAGTACCGAATACTTCCAAATCTTTCTATGTCCTCATTTCGTGTGGAACAAATGCATACTGATAGGGTCAACTTAATGGGAACTGTCAAGGTGTACGGTCTTTTTTTTTTAGTTCCCAAGAAATATATCAACATGATGTTAATAACTGCATTAGTTAAATTAGGAATCTCAAATAGAATCAGCCATAGAAAATAACAAAGACTCTCTTTTAAAAATCCATAAATTTTAAGAAATCTTAAAAATGTTCACTTTGAGATCAAAGAAATAGGCATTTAGATCCCACTTCTACTGACTGCTAAGTATATGGCACTGGGAAAATTGATTGAAATTTCAATAACTGAGTGAACGTGCAGTGGTATACATTATAGTTCTAAGTTGCATTTCTCAAAAGAATATTTATAGTTACAAGTTTTAGAAGAATTTCATGAATCTGGGGAAACAAGTGTACATTCTGTATTTTTCTTCAGATATGCTTCAGATAGCTTTTACATCATGAGTAGCTTTCATCAACAATAAGCCAATCTGTAGGGCATACTGTAGAAATATATTTTCCCAATTCTAATTGTTTACTAATTGGCTCATTAAGAGCCCATAAATACCATGTTTTTAAAGATAAACTACTGCACTGAAAAAACACAAAAATATAAATCATTTGACTTCATATCCTTAATGCCTAATAATTGTAATTAATGAATAAACAAAGGAAATGTTGAAATGTATTTCTCTTATAGACGCAAAATTTTCATCAAAAGTATGTTTAGCTACAAGGGGGGACAGAACTGGGCACGTCTGTTTAGTTGTTTATGTTCACCATGATACTTCGAATTAGCTAGTGCATTTGATCACTGTGAAAGATGGCTAACAACAAGTCTCTATAATTGTAATACTCTCTGAAAACTCTATTAAAATGAAATATTAAAGCTGGGCTAGGTTGTGCACATCTGTAATCCTAGCAATGGCAAGACTGAGGTAGGAGGATTACAGTGAGCGTGATGCCAGCCTGGACTTCATAGTGAGTTCAAGGCCAGCCTGTACTGCATAGTGAGAGCTTGTCTCAAAGAAATAAAACAAATAAATGATTAAAGCATTCTAATTATATTGCTTATCAGTAACCATTAACATGTAGGATTATGACATGATTAAAGTACACCAAAATTCTACATCAAGTATTTCACTAATATTATTTCAACTAATCAGTATAGTACCCTCAAATATAGGAAAAATCATTATTTTCATTTTATTATGTGAAGGAATAGAGTTTAATAAATCACATGGATAAATGTTAGCATATTTTCACAGTTATGTAGCAGGAGATAACAAGTCATATCAAGCTAGATTCACCATAGTTCCATGTGTAATGTGACAGGAATGGCCCGTAATCATAGAGGTTCATGATATGGATAACAAATTAAAAATAATATTAATTTGAATAACTGTAGATTGACAAGGGACCAAGGAGAGAGCTCAACAGCATAAGCACCGGCCTGGCAAGAACAAGGTCCTGCGTTTGATCTCTTGTCAAAAGCAAACAAAAAAGATGATGTAGATCAACAGTTTTCTTCACAACCTTTTCTCTCTGTCTTGTTCTCTATCTCTGTCTGTCTTACACACACACACACACACACACACACACACACACACTAACACTCTGTCAATAACACAGTGAACTGGAGAGTTACTCTGATGATGCTGATATAAAGTTTCTTCCCTTTGTTTCTCCTTCAAATACTACCTGTGATTCCCTAGCATTGTGGGTCAAACTTCACATACTTTTATAAAATCTATAAAAACAACCCCTCTTGAACCAGTCAAACCTCTTGCTAAGCTGAATTCCTTTCTCTTCTTACCATTACAAATGTTTGGAATAACCCCAGGAAGTTCTGAGTTCTGGTGAGGAAGTAGGGCACACTTCAGAGACCAACAACTGTGACACTAATACAGCTGAAGTTTCAGGCTTATTCCTACAGATGCCTTCGAGGAATACCCCAAAGTCTCTAGCTAAGGTTTTTATGTATTCTTCTCCAAGAGATAGGAATATTTATGAAAGTCCTTTAAGTGAGTAGCAAGTAATTTAAAGCTGAATAAATATATCTGATGAAATATAGCAACCACCTGAATATATATATATATATATATATATATATATATATTTATTTATATATATATTTGTTTTCTTTTATTTGGCATAGGGTCTCACTGCACAGCTCAGACTCATAGTGATTCTTCTGTCTCAGCCTCCCCAGCACTAGGATTATAGTCATGGGCTAACACACCTGGCTGGCTCAGCATAGGGCTAGCATGGCATGTGGTACTGGGGGTCAAACCCAGGTTCTTGCACTTGCCAGGCAGGTGCTTAGACCACCAAGCTGTCTCCCCAGCCCAAGACTTTGTTTCTTAAGCACTATAGCCAAGCTACAAAAGAGCTCTTGGCACATATTAAATGATTATTAATTATTTATTCAAGAATGATTGGGCCTGAATAAGAACATTGACAGATAAAACAACCTAAAATGGTCAGGTTTGCCCTAACTTAAAGAACTCAATAGACATAAAGTTATATTAGCATCTATAAGTAATGAATACCTGATTTAGAAGATTTTGTCATGAATGCTGAGAAGTTTGAAAATGCTTTTTCAGTTATTTCTGGGATTTATTTAAGTCACATTCTATTTTGGGACTAAGTATGTCCTGATGCCTTGAGTGCAAGATCAAGGTAGTCTTGAACGACATGTCATTATGTCACCTACTGTTAGCCTGGGAAAATTAAACTTCCAGGTTTCTTACCTTCCTTGGATTGACTCAGTACCTAGAAGGCAAGTTTCATACTCATATAAGACGCCTGTCACGGAGCTGATGTGCATTCACATCCAGCTTGTAAATAGAGACTTCACATGCAGATCACATCAGGGGATTGTAATTAAGATTTCTTCCTTTTTAGATAGTTTAGCCACAGGAAAATTATGATAATCATCAGTGCTTTTAAGTAATTCCTGTTGCAGTGACAGTGATATCTCTAGTAAGGCATCAATCTCTAGATTGACATTCTAGTTACTTCGCTATCCTCCATAGATAGATTTTTCTGATGATTTAAAAAAAAAGCACAAGATATAGGTGACTTCCTCCCAATAGTTTTTATCTTCCTATCAGCTTTTACCATTTTTTTTTTTTTGTCTTCCAATTCAGGTGATCCTGATTGCGAAAGGCACAATTGTAATTTTATTTCTAGCGGAGTATGAAGAAGCTACATCTATATTACCTTAGATAAGCACTGTGAGAAACAATATTATCACTCCAGTTTTGCAGGTGAGGAAAAGATCAGCAGTATATGTTCATTTGTTCAAAGTTTAAGGGCCAGTAACTATTTTAGTCATTTACTCATTGATTTATTCTTCTAGGAACCAGAAGCTGATTGCAAATTTTTAGGAAACTTTGATCACTAATACAGCATTTGTGCTTCTATCTTTGAAGACAGGTGTGACTGAATGGTAAGCAGGAAGCTAGCATGTGTCATGGGCCCAGACAGAAGTGTGTCAGGGTAACCAGGAGAGCTGCTGAGGCTGCACGCAGCCTGACCGAGAGGAGGGCTGGAGACCTGGCACAAAACTGCAAGAGGCAATGAGGGCATCTGTGACTCCCTGAAGAAGGAGAGTCCAGGAAAGGGATGATCATGAAGAAGGCAGTAAGGTAAAGAAAGAAAAAAAAGAAGGCACTTAGCATATCCTAGGAATACCAAGAAGGCTGCTGAGGACAGCTTGGGCAATTGTTGATGTCTACAAGACTATTGAAAAGAACAGTTAATGCTTAATTATTTTGTTCTCCTTCATTTATAAATCAAATTTGCATGCTTATATCTGGTAATCTGAACCACTAATTTGAAATTAATGATGTGCAATGTAACAATGATTGCTGAATTTTAAAAATTTTGCTTAGCGAAATTTTGTGTTATTTCTAATTTTTTATGACTTTTTATTATTTTAAAATAAATAAAGTGAATAAGATTAAAGAAAAAAGGTCAGAAGGGAATAGTATGTCATTTTCGAGGGCTTTATTTATTTTGCAGTGTTGAAGAACAAATGCAATGCCTCACACCTGCTGGGAAGTTTCAGCCCACCCAACCATTCTCAAGGACTGCATAGGTCCTTGGAAGCACCTTACCTTTTACCAGAACCAAAGTGATAAGTTGTTGGAGGCTTGTGGCCAGTGTGACAAAGTCTACCTTTTTTTTTTTTTTTTTTTCTTTCTTTCTTTCTTTCTTTCTTTCTTTCTTTCTTCTTTCTTTCTTTTTTAATATTACTTTGCTCTAGTGGAAAAAGAATAGATAGCTGTGCAAGAGCAGAAGCAGGGACATCTCTAAAAAGCTACAATTATTATCCCAGGTGGAGAGCCTATAAATGCCTACGGAGATGGTAGCATTTGATGCAGTGAGAAATAGATGTGTTCTGGGTGTATTTCATGTGAAGGCACTAGGAATTCTTAGGGTTTGTCATGGTAACTTTTCTCTTTTTGCTGTGAAAAAATACCCAACACCTAGAATTAAAAGGAAAGCTTTATTTAGATCAGAGGTTGTGGAGGTTTCAATTCATAGACCAGTGACTCCAAGGCAGACTGGCACATGGCAGAGGGCAGCCATTCCCCGAGGCAGAAAACAGCAAAACTACAAGAGCAAAAGGGCAGGAGCAGTGACAACAATGGAAAAGGCAAGCCTCTATCCTCATATTGCCTTTAGGCTATATGCCTTAGGCTGGTGTAGTACTCACAGCCATAACCCAGAAGTACTTGGACCGAAAATCACAGCCTTAGATTATGAATTAACCACAAACTCTAGAACTGCACCCCAGTGACTGCCTGAGGCTTTGGGGGGACAACTACACACAAACAAAAACAAGGGTATTTAGCATGGGCCTCTGGAAGAATCCAGGAAAATAGGGCTGGCCAAATAGCTCAGTGGATTAAAGCACCTGCTTAAGTAGATGCAGAGGCCTGGGGTCTGATTGCCCCACTTGCCAGGCTGGCCCCACCCCCTAGGTGCACTGAGATAGTGATTGAGACTAGGCATGGCGGTGTGCCTGTAATCCCAGCACTTGGGAAGCTGTAAAAAGGAGGATCACTACATAGAGTCTGATCTACGGAGTGAGACCCTGTAGACCCTGTACTAACTACAAAAAATATATATAATAAATAAATAGAAAAGAATCCAGGAAAATCCAAAGTTTTCAGACATGTATACCCAGGTGCACAGGGTTACCACATACATAATAAAGTGGTACAGGAAAAAAAAATTCTCTGTTTGTGAAAAAACCTGACAGTTTTCATTAAGGTAATTTAGTAACATCTGTTCTATATTCTAAAAGAAAGCCTGAGTCGGAAGTTAGAATAAACATGACATTCAAGAGAGAAAATAGAGATGCAGACAAACTTTTGGAATTATAGATTATAAACAACCCCTGAGTCATGGCACTGAGTGGTTTCACCAAGGAAGAAAGAACCGATCATCCAGGACAAACACTGAATCCTCTAATCTTCAATATTAGAAGGGAAGAGCCTGGCTGTGTCAGAGGAGATGTTAGCAAGCTTAAAGAGAATGTGACATTCCGAATGTCAAGAGAAAATATTGGATGAAACTTGGTAGACCATGTCCAATTTTAGTGTTAGGTAAAATGGAAAGGACAAAAATTGACATGGGCTAGCTACTAAAGAGTCAACATGACCTTTATAAAAGCAATTTCAGTGGAATAATAGGATTAAAACTCTCTAGTTGATTGAAGAAAGTAGAAAAGGAATCTGAGTCTTTTGGTGCAATGAACTCTTTAGTTTTCTAGAAAATCTGTAGAGAAATGGGAAAGACAGCCAGAGTAAGGATTTTAATTTTTTTATACTTGCAATGCATACCTTTCATAATTTTTTTTTAAATTTGGTACTGGACATTAAACACAGGGCCTTGTGCTTGCCAGGTAGGTGCACTGTGCCTCTGAGCCACATCCCTGGCCCATTAGAATGCATAAAATAGCATATTTGGGCAGAGACAAAGAATGACCAATAAAAATGATTGGTGAAACAAGAAAGATTCCTGAGCTGGAGGGCAGGATGTGTCCTGCTAAATTCAAATGGTGGTGCAGTACTGACTCATGTAGGGGAATATATTCTTAATAACTGGGAAGGTCCTGCTTAGGTAGACACAGGGGCCAGGGGTTCAATCCCCCTGGCCTGCACTGCTGGCCCTGCCCCTGGGGGGCACTGAGACAGCAATTGAGACTGGGCATGGTGGTGTACATCTGTAATCCCAGCATTTGGGAGGCTGTAAATAGGAAAATCACTAGGAGTTTGATCTAGTAAAGAGACCCTGAACACCCTGTAAACCCTTCCCTAAAACAGAGAAAAAAAAAAAAAAAAGAAACCCAACCAACCAACCAAACAAACAAACAAACAAAAAACCAAAACTGGGAAGGCCAGACGTGATCTCAGAGTGGTGGGTAGCTCGAGAAGTGCCTTTTGCACAGTAGTCTCTACACATTTATCTTCCAGTTGTTTCTATTTCCTAAGTTGGAAGCAATGTCACCAGTGAGAGCTTGAGGATGGGAAAAGTTTCTGGTGTTAAGAGATTGAAAGAGTAGGTAGACTGAGAACTGGATGTATTTACCGGGCACTATTAAAGCCCATTTGAAATCCAGCACAATATAATCACAGGGATATTAGATTACATGGTTGGTCACGGTCAGATGCCCTTACATAGTTTCATAGAAAGCAAATGATTAGGTTGATCACCATATCAAATGTCAGGGTTAATGTATCTTAAATCAGGAGGTAATAGACATTTAACTTAAATAAAAGGAAAAACAGAGACAACAAAGTCTTTTCTTTGAGTAAAAATATGGTTCTATCTTCCTAATAATTCATGTACTATGCTAGAGCCTGTGAAAAATTCAGTAAATAAAACAGAAATGTTTCCTGTCTTGCTGGAAACTGTATCTCAAATAGAAAAATAATAATAAACACACCCACTATTTTACATTTTGAACTTGATGAATATTATGTAACAAGCTGTTGCTGTATATGGAGTAAATCTCTATGCTGTATACACATGTGTGTGGATAGGTCACATATGTGTGTTTATGTTTTAAGCAGTTAATTTAGGTAATGTGGTCAAAGGTGATTTCCCTTAGCAGCCCATATGCAAGTGGAGAAGTTGAAAAACATCTTTCCGGATAAAGCAGAGAGGTAAATCAAGGCACAGGAAAGGGTATTGGCAAAACTGAAAGCCACAGAGAGGTTGCTTGGCATGTATAAGAACCAAAGGGAAGCCAGCATGGCTGGATTGTAACCAACAATAGGGTGGTATAGGGTAAGTCTGAGAAGAAAATCAGGAACCAGAGTGAAGACAATGCAATTTTCAATCTTCTTGGCTCCACAGTAATTACATTTCTATTCTATCATATTTAGAAGTGATAGTCATTAATAAATACTTGGAGATTTACTTATAACCCTTGATTTCATTCAAGAATCACACAGTAACACTTTATCTAGGTAGTAGAACTATTCTAACATCTGCAGATGCTGCAACTACTCCTTCAGTACAGCTCTGTAGACCCCAGCTCTGTTGTTTGCTCACTAAGACAACTGGATACATTAATCTATGCTAATACATAAATGATTCCAAATGACTTTGGGCATTACCTCCCCAGCGCAATTACAGTTTAACAGGGATTTTCTAGTGTCACAAAGAAGTGACTCTAGCAATGTACATTTTAGATGCTGGGTGGGCTATTTAGTATTAAATTAAAGAGCATTCAAACACTCTAATTTCATAGCTTGCAAAGTTTGTACTAAGTTAGTGACACTGAGAAATATATACTTAATGTGGGAGGCATATCCCATAGAGATTTAAGTCCACTGGTATATGTAATTATCTATCTATCTATCTATCTATCTATATCTATCTATCAATCATCTATTTATCTACACATTTTAGGGAATTGAACTCAGGACCTCACACTTGCCTGGCCATATCAGTGAGCTATATCCTCAATACTTAAATTTTTATTTTATTTTCTTCACATTATTTTGTTTTTGATTCCGAGAATCCAAGCAGGTGCTTGTGCCCCTGAGCTATACCCATGGTCCTCCTTATTGGTAATCTTCAGACTCAAACACTACACTGCACTACCAGATGCTGAGTCTCAGAGTATCTGTTCATAATGCTTGCACACATTTCCACCTATATGTGGTCCGTATTTCCTCAGGTTTTCTAGCATTCAGGTACATGACATACTATATTTTATTCTTTTCCTGAATAACTTGTTATAGTCTTTAGCAGTTAATCAGAAAGGATATAAATCTTCTGCATGAGTGTGTTGTGTGGTCTTCATGTCTTATGAGTGAAACTGAGATTTAAAACACTAAAAGAAGAACAGCAGCTGCAATTGAATCAACTATTAGTGTATGTTCCTTGAAAAGCTTCTCTGGAAACAGTTATTTCATGACTTCCTGGGACCTGTGAGAACTGAGTAATATATGGGCACATGATGTAATAATTCTATGGAATTTCTGGATGATTAAAACTTTTTTTCAAGAAAAGCAACCAAATTCAATAGATACTTAAGGTTAGCTTAGCTAAACTGTTTGTTGTATTAATGTAATGATGTTAAATTATCATAATTCGATGAAGAACAAAAGGACAATTGGATTCAGATGGAAATGATATGATCGGCTCTTAGAGATGAAATAAAACTGGACAAAGGAGCTCAATTCATTCCTAAGAATTCTTGCCTATTTGTTGAACCACTGCCTCTTGTGAATTGTACAAGGGTTACAATATTTGTAGTGCTGATTTAACTAATATTAAACAAAGGAGGGAAAGCACAAATAGTAAGAAAAAAGCAGAAATATAATAAATATAATTATCATTAGCAAAATAGCTTTATTATTTCAGAATATTTTCGTCCTGTCAAGAAATAGCCAAAAACATGCATGATCTACAACAGCGTAAAGATTTCTTTGCTTCAGCCCTGCACCATCCCCCCCAAAAATGACGCATCAAACTATGTGATGTTACCCAGTCATCCTTTCCTCTATTTTTCCCTAGTTTTTCCTGTTTCCTTGTTTCTAATGATGTTTTGCTTTTGCTCAATGGGTGCTCACATCCCATTTTGTAAAAAGGAGGCTGCCCTGCTTCATGAGTGGATGATGAATTAAAAACGAATCAAATGCATTCTTAAATTACTGTGATTTAGGTTTTCGATGAAACATGTACCTTGCCTTTCAGATCAAATGAGATGTATCTGCATTGCTGTTTTCCAGCACATCGTCTGAGTACAAACTACTGTCACATTTACTTATGTATCTTCTCACCTGTCTGGAAGTGCTTTGAAGTCTCTGGCTCTATTTGAATTTATATATGGCAGGATACCTGGAACACAACAGATTATCTACCTATATATCTATTTATCTATCTATTCTTAAGGACATTGTGAGATAGTCACTTATTACAAACATGACTAACTCAAAATTAAGGTACTCTGTAAGTACAAAGAAAAAAAGTTTTCAGAGTTCAAAATTTTCAATCCAGTGGCCCATACCCTATTCAGCGTAAGCTGACACTGGATATTGTTTGCACTTGCACTTACTTGTCAGTTAACATGACTTGGTTCTCCACGGTCCTGCGTTTACTTTCAGGGGAGTAACCATTAAAAATGAGCAGAAACAGCTCTGAGCATATAAAGACATCTTAAGCAATGATTCAGATTTAAGCGCATTATCCAGGGCCAGTGAGATAGCTCAGCAGACTAAGTGCCTGCTTAGGAAAGCATAGGGACCAGGATTCGATGACTGGCACCACATTCCAGGCCTAGCCTGCCTCTGGGAGCACAGAGCTGGCCCCAGAGATCCCAGCACATGCTTGTAATCCCTGTGCTGGCGAGGCTGAGACAGGAGAATCACTACGAGTCTAAGCTGGTAGTGAGACCCTATACCAAATGCATTAAAATAAATAAATGAATAAAACTTAAATAAAAGCACCATCCACAAATCAAAATTTGACATTTATATTCACACTTTTGGTAGCAAAGTACAAAAGAAAAAAATCAACAACTTAGCTTTTAATTCATATTTGATTAAAATTTTGTACAGTGACACTTCTAACTTCAATCAAATTAAAATGAAACTAAAAAGATGCTCTGAAACAAACAATGCTAGGTCTCTTTCCTCAAAAGGCTTTAAAGAGATCTGACATCCATGAAAATTCTCTTTAAGAGGATTCCTGATTTTAGAAAGGCTCGCTGTCATTTTCTTTTAAATATATATAGGAAGTTAAGATACCAGTACACAGTAAATAAAACTTACAAGAAAGGCACCAAACTGCCTATCCATCCATTCAAAAACTCTTCAAGAAGTATTTCACAGCTTTATTACAGTGATGATTTCAAAAACATATAAATATTTATGAATTTTTCTTATAACCTCTTCCTGACTTGACAATCCCTAAAAGATATGAACTGTGATATCTTAATAATTTATTTCTGGAACCCAATCAGATTATTGTGCAATGAGTAATGGGCTTAAATTTTTATGAGTCAGTGGTATGTAATGGTTTTCTCTAATGACATATTAATTAAACATGGCATTTGTATTTATTGGCATAAAAAGTTAGATATCAGATCCACGGTAAAAAGTTACTTCTTCCTTTTCAGTAGTAATTTTACTGTGGACAAATTAAATTGTAGTTAGTGTAATGTCTACTGGTTAGATATGTTCTACTTTAAAGACTAAATGACATGTAGTAATTTAATATTTTCACAAAATCTTCTCCCTTCAGAAGAATAGAATCACTAGGTTTATAAAATCCACTCATAAATATCTTCTGTGCAATTGTAGAAGCAAAATCTTTAGTTACTGACAAAAACTGTTACCAGTAAATAAGAATGATTATTTCTTTTGGAAAAACATCATTCTCAGATAATATCCCTAATCTTGTTATAAAGAGAACCTAGAATTTTAGATATAGGCCTGAAAGGATTACTATGTTTAAGGTGTACCACTTTCTCAAATATTTCAGGGAAACATACTAAAAGTATTCCAGTCAGTGGGAAGACAAAGAAGTCTGGGCAGGATTGAAAGCTACCCATTTAGTGTCTCAATTGTGAACTAAGTCTCCTTGATAGGTACAATTCTTCTCTAATTTGTAAGACTTTTTAAACCAACCAAGATGAATTTCCTCTTGAAATGTCATTACCTCAGTCAGATTCATCTACAGTCATAGAGCCAGAGCAGCTAAAAACTAAATTATCTGTTACTTTCACCTTATTCATGCAGGATAACAGTGGAAAATTGCTGACTAATATACTTACGGAAGCCAAAAAAGATGATGGGGAAATTGAATTGAAAATAATAGTCTGTTTCCATTTTCAAACTTCTTCTTTTAAAGCTGTTTTATTTATGACCAAATAAAACTATGATTTCAGCTTATGTTAGTACCAAATGTACGAAAGCTCAATCTCAGATGATGAATGTCCCTCCAGGGTGTCTATAGAAATCACCATCACCAGCTCTTCACTTCTTTATTTTTATATAGACACTTACTATATATTTATATACACCGTACTATTCAAGCTGTTAGACATGGAGATTGATGAGCAAGGGCCCAAGTGGTGAGACACTAAAATATACAAAACTGAAATGATGGCAGAAAACAATGCATAGCAGTGAATACATGGTCTTACATATTGTATATTATTGAATGTTTCTACGATATAAGATAAAGAACTTTATTTGCTGATTTCTCTTGTTTTAATAACTCATGGTCAGTAGCACAAAGTTATCCAGCATTTTAGAATCAAGATCCTTAGAAAACAAGAGGAAATAAGCAAACAAAGGTTACAACTGATCACTCCTAAAATATCACACAGTGGTTACTGTCAGAAATAAAGCTTTTTGTAGTGAAGATGTCCTTTTGGTTGGCAATATACTGGTCAACTGATCTCAAATTTTACTATTTTAGTTCACTTGATTGCATCTTACAACCTTGCAGAGTTATTAGGCACTTAATTTTTTTTTTTCAGTATTTTGTATAGTTTAGTGATTGTATTAGTGTAAATACACTTAGGATTTGTAGGAAAGAATGCAAGTGCTTTATGCTTTGGATCCCATGTTATATATCGAGTAAAGACTTGAAATCAAATTCTTTGATGAGCAGAGGGAAGTCAGGTCTTACCCGTGGGAGGTGAGGAGAAGAGATGTTCAAACTTAGATAATAAATGAGTGAAGGGAAAGAGAAACATTAAAGGAGTTCATTGACCACAGTGGCAGTCAACATGGGGGTCCTGTACCTGTGTGTGTCCCTTTCTGGGCAACAGTGTTTCTGTTTTCAGTGTCATGTGTTTCTTGTTGAAGAATAATATGGTGGATTGCTTAAGAATTTCAACTTAAGTCTTTCAAATGAATTATTGTGAAGACAGTTTTCTTTCTGTGAGGAGGATAAAAATTCCTTCCCAATGCAAAGATTCTGCACTGTAATATGTTAGAAAGAAAATTATATAGAGGGAATTAAACATGGCTGAATTTTGGGCTTTAATAATTGAGTCTTTGAATGTCACTTTCCTCATCTCTAAGGGAAAGATATTTGAGGACATTATTTTCATATCTAAAAATTCCAAATACTATCAATGTAATTCTGTGATAGAAAGTCAAGAAACTGATGAAAGAAGGCAAATGACTAAAATACATTTATAAGCCCATCAGTTATATTATTCAGACCACAGTTTTTCAAATGAGGTTTTATAATGGTTCATCACAATTAGTGGATCCTGAAATCAAATAATGAAGGGCAACAATTATTTACAGGAAAAAACAGAAAAAAATTCCAAGAATGCATGCTATACTAAATAATATCTCTAGTCTTTAATTGTGATAAACTTCACAACATAACAGTATTCATAAATTACTAATTTGAGCTAAAGAGGGAAGGACACTTTTACTTACCTATGGTGGGGTCATGATAATCAGGGAATTGGTGACTAATAAACTGCATTGTCATTGCTGCAAGAGAAAAGAATTCAATAAAAATCCATTAATTCATCAATGTCATTCACCAGCATAGGTCATCAATCTTTTAATAGGTTTTTATGAGTAACTTCTTTGTGTGAGCACCAATTGATAATAAGGTCAATTCTAGGTGGGGAAAAGGTAATATATAATGCTAGGTGCTTCTCTGGAATACTGTGTTGAAATTATAACTGCTTTTTTATAAAAATTAAAGTAAAAATAAGGGAGTTCTTTTTTTTCAGAATTTTATTGATAAACAAAT
>NDGM011199178.1:0-10225 GCA_002564305.1 Octomys mimax
ATAATTTCCTTGTTTCCTTTCTACTTGTCTTTTATTTCTTCTAATCCTACCTTAGCTTAGATGTGGGAAGCAGAAGAATAAATGAATGCACAGAGAGATTAGAAAATGATAGACCCAAATTGTCAGATTCAACTTCCTTTCAAATTTTGTAGTTTCTAATCCTTGTGTACTATAATAATACACTAAAGATCTGCAATGAGCAAATAAGGAACGCGTGTATGTGGTATAACCTATTGAATAAGATAATCTGTCTAGTGTAGAATACGTAAATCTAGTTCCATCAACACAACTGCAAAGAGAACATGAAATGCAAAGTATGGCAACATTCACAAGAAACTGAAAGATTTCTCCATATGAGATGGAGAGTCCAGGTGATAGGAAAGGCACTAGAAGGGGAAATAGTATATCCAAGTTCTAGTCCCATCTTTGCTGCCTACCTTTAAACAAATTTCTCTTCTCTAAACCAATTTTATCTGTAAAATGACCAAGTGGAAACCTAGATGGTTTCCAGGATCCTTCCAGTTCAAACATTTCTTTCATTGGAAAAAATGTATCTGTGAAGTCTAAAGGCAGTATTAAGGCAGTATTATAGTGATGCAATTCAGATTCTGAAGTCATAATAAAAAGCATTAAAACAATAAAAGTCTACTATTCAGCATACATTATTCTAAGTATTATATATAAACTGCCTTAATCTTCTCAACAAAATTTTGTGTAGTGCTATTATTATCATAGCTTTATTTTATAGTTATAAAAACCTCAAAATGGAGATACTGAGAAAGTTGCTCAATATTTCACAATCCTGAAGAGGTAGAGAAAATAGTTAAATGTAGCAGTGTAACTCTGGTGTTTGTATCTTCTTAAGATACATGGATTCAAATCTTTGTTCTCAAATAACTGATCCTCTGTGCCTCAGTTTTCTTCCCTATAAAATAGGAATGATAATAACTCCCAACTAAAAGTGATGTTTTTGGAGATACACATATAATGTGAGCAGAAGAACAGTAACTACTACTTAGTAAGTTATCAGTAAAAGGGGTTATCATTACCTGGTAGTCCAAGGGAGAGTGAACATATTCATTTGGGGAGCATTAATTAGAAAGAATAAGTCATTATGAGTCGAAGTTTTGTGGTATTTCCAAGGCAAAGAGGTAAACTTCAAACCTATGGAGACTCCACAGAGAAGTTATCACCTGTTATGTGTAAAGCATTTCTCACAATATATTTATTTTTAACTTCTCACTTGAAAAGAGAAAAGTTGATGATAGTGAGTAAATTATCAAATGAATAAAATGAAATGTAATTCTTATACCCAACCCAACATGACTCAGTGGAATTTAGAACAACTTTGTATTACCATGAACCAAATCATTAGGTCCCAATCACCATTTAAGATAATAGGATAGTGTAGGTTTGCATAAAAAACATCAGAATACATTGCAGATATGGTGGTACCTCAGTTCATAACAATTCTGGTCAAGCCTGAACTAGGTGAAAACTGAATCAAATTTTCCCATAAGGTCAATATTGAACCTAACTATTGAATTTAGTTCAGTTTGCAACCAGAATCCTGAAAAAAATCAAGTTCATGAACCAAGGTACCGAGACTAGGCATGGTGGTGCACACCTGTAATCCCATCTCTTGGGAGGCTGAACACAGGTGGATCACTACGAGTTCAATCTACATAGTGAGATCCTGTAGACCCTGTAGACTCTTACTAAAATACAGGAAAAAAATGAACCAAGGTACCACTCTAGTTAAGTGATGTTCCATAAAATTTTTGTTTTGGTGAAAGAGATAAACAAAGACAAAGAGACAGAAAATAATACATTTTTAACCTGACACAAAATTTTCTAAAAAGTTGGAATACACTGAGCAAGATTACTTATTCACTCAACATATATTCACTATATATAATTTGTGCTAAGCATTCTGTTAAGTTAGGTTTATAAGATATAATTAATAGAGCACCAACTTCAAGACGTTCAACCTGAAATGGGAAAACTAAGACTCTAGACAAAACCAAACTGAACTTCCTTAGGTCTATGCTCTTTTCCTGGGAGAGAAGTGATGTTTAGGAGAGTAGAAGAAATGTCTTAGAATGACTGAGGTATCATGGGAATTACACGGCTGGGAAAAGTAGTGCTCATTCTGTCATGATCTGTGATAGTTTAGTAAATTTTGTTTTTAGATTTATCTTGCTTTTAACAACTATGTTCACACAACTGAAGAACAGATAAGTGAGATATAAACCATAACTTCACTGATTTAATATACATTTTCTGTTTTCTGACAGTCATTTTTTCTGGGAACACTGGGACATCCTGCAGGGTGGCATAGGAGAATACTGGATCCCTTTCTGCTCCTTCTTCTGTAAACCTCACCATTATGGGTTAAAAGTAGAAGCTATTGAACTGTGGAACTGGATATAGCTAAGGCCCCACTGTAATTAGTGAAGAAGCCCTACAGATTGTTAATGAGGCTGTTTGAATTAGCACCTGCTCCTACAAGGGTCATTTGTGAGCTGCTGGCAGTCAGATCCCTTGAGTCAGTGGGAGGGAGATAGAAGGAGTCCATAGGCTGCCTTGTAGGTGTTCCCTGAGCATCCCCAAATCCAATATTTTCCTTTTCTGTTTATTTTGCTGCGTTCATTATGTGTAAAAGCCTGGACTACATGGGAGAGGAGACATAAAGGAGAGACAGCCCTTAGCTAGCAAGAGTTTGCAAAGAGGAGAAAGACATTTACAAAAGAAATAAAAGTCCAGAGTACTTATTAAAACAAAACAGTTCAGAATGAGAACTCTAACCTGAGCACAAAACATCCTCCTTCTTTTTTATCATTGTGTTTTGGGAAAAGACACCTAACTTCTCAAAGCCTTGGCTTCCTTATTTAGAGAATCAGGATTGATAGGTATATTTGAGAAGTGAATGGTAGCCATCAGTGAAGTGAGCAGTAGATAGAAGATGCTCAAAAACTAAACTGACTGTAAAGTACCTGCAAAGGCTCCTATGAAATGCTTTGGAGCTTCAAGGAAGGAAAATGTTGTATCAGGAAAAACTTTGGAGGTGGCATCTGAGATGACCCATGTAAGATTTGTCTAACTTTAAAAGGAGGGAGTACAATAGAGGGAAATGATTTTCAGCAAGAGATGGCATAAGGAAAGACACAGAGTTGAGGAAAACTGGGACACTTCAACAAGTACATATATCCTTTTCTGGGAATTGTGGTTATATAGATGAACATATCAGTCTACAGCCTCAATAAGCTCATATTCTAGGACCAGCGAGATAGCTCAGTGGACTAAATACCTGCTTAGGCAAGTACAGGGCCCAAGTTGATCTCTAGTACCACAGGCTGCACCCACCCCACCCCTGCGTGCACTGAGCCAGCCATTGAGACCAGGCATGGTAGCACATACCTGTAGTCCCAGAGCTGGGGAGGCTGAAAATAGAAGGATCACTATGAGTCCAAGCTGCATAGTGAAACCCTGCACCAAGTACATTTTAAAAAATCATATTCTAGGTAGACACATAACTGAAACTGAAAAATCAAAGTGACACCTGTTTTGCTACAGGACTGTACCAGAGCTGTGGAAGTCCAGAGGTGGCCCATTTGAGCCATCAAGGACTAAAGCTGACCAGGTGGTATGTCATGAGATGAAGAGAATGGGAGTGATATCTAGAAGATGGAGAAGAGATGCTGACCACCTAACCTATGTTCAATAAAAATGCAAGTCCTAACTAACTTCATGGGAGGCACACAGGAGAGGACCAAGGGGTTGAAAAACATGGTAAAAATGAAAACTGAATTTCAGTGAGAGAGTGAGTGCAAAGACCAGGGAGAGAGCATAAATTAGAGAGGAAAACAGAAGAGTTTTAGAGGTTAAAAACTGAGTTACTCTTTGTCATGATGACATGTGAGGTAGACTTGAACCTGTATAGCTGAAATAGAGAGAAAGTAAATCACTGAAGATGAAAATTTCAAATATTCTTTAGACTGCATGATTTAAAAGGTTATTTTTGCAGAAATAGAAGGAAGGCTATCTGAAAGGAAAGTCAATGAGTCAAGCATAAAAATCATCCAGAAAGATGGAACTGTGTCTTGGAAGTAGATGGCTCTGGTGTTCATATGCATTAGCTACTTACTATTGAACACCTCCTTTAGGTTAGGCATTTTAGATTCATTTTATTTAGCTGTACTGGTTGTGGTATTAGTTGAGTGCTGTGATAATAAGGTTTACAATAACTATAGCTTAAAGAAGATGGGTTTTGTATCCATGGATTCTATAACAACACAAATAATCCTCAAGGTTTCAGAGTCTTTCTGCTTTGTTATTATGTCAACTTGTATCTCTGCTCCCACCACATAGCTTTCAATATGACATCTGTATTCCTGTCAGCTATAAGGAAGACACAGTAGATAGCATAGCTCAGAGTAGCAAAAGGTGATTAAGGTATAAGAGGAAAGGAGCTAGGTTCTCCTCTTGGTAAGGGAGTAGCTAGGTCAGGTCACACTAGAGAAAAGAAAGTGATCTGGGAAATACTGTTTTAGCCATATTTAGAAAATATAATTTGACAAACACGATAGTAAATGACCCTTAAGAGAAATCTGCTCAACTTAATAAGAGCAGTCTGAGGACCAAATGGTCATGAATAAAATGAATTCCATTTAGTTATTTGACTCCATTTAATCTATCTAGCAACCCTTTAAGGTGAGTTTAATTCATACTCCCATTTTACAGATAATGGAACTTGCCCAGTATTCCTGAGGCAGTTAGTTGCAATTACACCTGCACTGGTTTAACTCTCAAGTTTGTGCTCTTTCCTAGCATGACACATGAAACCTCTTATGGGACCTGACACTCAGAATGCAATAGAAGAAAATAGATTTGTCTTGCATATAACAGGAACTCAATAAATATTTGCCAAATTGAACTGAATTAAATCAAACACCTAAAGGAGAATCTTAGAAACAAAATCTGAAAGATATTTATTAAAGTTAAATTTGAAAGATATACATTAACCAGCTAACAAAATAAGTTCTTGAACACTCTTTATTCACTGATAGCCCACAGAGCAAAAGTTTATTTTTTTAAAGTATTTATACCCTGCTCTGTTTTAAAATGATTCAAGGGATGAGTAGTATGATAGAAATGTCAATAAAATGAAATCATATTTAGAAATTATAGCTATTGTATTAGCAAGGTGGAAATGCCATGTAAATGTTAGTCATTGCTAAATGGGTTCATGGATATGAACCTGATCAGATGCCTGAGATACTCTGGACCTGGCTTTCCTCATCAGTAAAGTGATACAGATAATATCCATAATCTTTAAGGTCTTTTTCAACACTAAAGCCCAACACTGATGACTGGGTATTTCTTTTCTTATCATTTAAGCATATCATGATTGGCCAAGTTATTTTTTACTACTAACAAATTAATTATCTCATCTATTAAGTGCAAGCTGCAACTGTTAAGGAGCAACTAAGAATAGTTAAAACTGCTAGAGCAAAGGCTATAAATCAAATGTTTCTGAACATATGCTCACAGGCTTACTTGAAAACTGCACTAATTCATTGTTCCCAATTAAAATCTTGTTTGATGAAACATTAGAGAATGCACAAATTCTGATATAACCATCATAGTCAGCAAAAGTACAATGAAGCCTCATTCTGACAATGAAATACATTTATTTCACAGCTATGTAGAATAGGTCTTTCTAAATAGAGACTTTTTTTTTCTTTTTTTTGAACCGGGGATTGAACTCAGGCCCTTGCACTTGCCAGGGTAGCGCTTATTCCACTGAGCCATCGCCCCGGCCCTTTTTTTTTAAATAGAGACTTTTTGATAAAGCTTTGATGTTCAGTCTTTGTAAAACCTGCTTTTCCAAAACTCAGTTCTGGAATGACCTGAGCCCCTTCAAGGATTCTGCTAGAGCCTGTTTTCCCCCTTCTCCTACATTCCCAGGTTGCTTTGGATACCCCTATTCTGACTCTAGAAGTCTCTCATGATTCTTTCTTAGTACTTGTTACACAGAACTGTCACTGTCTATCATGGCCTTGTCTACTGTCCTTTCATACCAATTGTTCTCAAGAAAAGAACACAGATCTGCTGTCAGTAGGTAGCATAAAGACTATACCTTCTAGGTACTCAGTGAATACTTGCTGAATGAAAAGTGTTCTTTTTGTTCCTTATCAGCAGATACTGATAATAAAAACAATAAATGCATGTCCTACCTTACACCATGTTCCCAAATCCCCAAATAACACAATTTCACACAGGGCTGTTCTGTGGGTGTGCCTAACTGCCTCCTGCCTTGAAGGTGCCCCAGTGCAGAAGTGAAAGGGGAAAGGAAAGCAACTTGTATCAAATAGTCACTCTGCATATTTTTACCACTAATGTTAAAATTCATCATCTTCATAACAATCTATGAGGTAGTACCATCATCTGTATGCTACAGAAACCAAGGCTAGGAGAGATAAAAGAACTTGCCAAAGATTATATTGCTTCTGAATAACAGAGGTGGGATTCAACTGACTCCATCTGAATCCATATTGCTTCCCTGGGAAGAAGGAGGGCAGTGGCTACGGGTAAGGATTTCAATGCTGAAGTATCTCTTATAGTAATTTAGAAGGGATCTATCTCCCAAATCTACACTTATTAACTCTGAATTTTAGCCCTTTACATACAGTTCCATCAACAAGTTCCCCTCACAGTAAATAATATCTCTTTCCTCATCATTTGTCATTTGAGCCTGGGAGGCTGTATGAATGCTGTTGTTAAGTTGTTCTCATTAAGAAAGAAATAGGGCGGGACAGGGGAGGGGTATGACAAATCAAAATCTGTGGTCCAACCAACCAGATAAACAAAGAAACACAGGTGCCCTTATAATTAAGGTGCATGATGAGCTTGCAATGCCTTTGTGCAAGGAGTCTGTATTTTTAAGGAAAAATAACATTGTGCTTAATACAGGAATTGCCTTTCAGAGGAAGAAAGTAAGTTTTCATGCTCTTACTAATTGCTTTGTTATATGAAGTTTACTATTGTAGAGCTACATATGACTGGTAATTGTAAACTATAAAATTATCACAATTCTATTTATAGCTTGAATTGGGAAAGCATATAAATTAGTATACTTTGTAGATTTCTGCATAATTCTAACCTGGTAATAAAATTAATAGTTTGACTATGGATATGTAACCATATACATATGTATATGCTTTTTCAAATTGGTAAGAAAAATTTTTCCTGTTGCAAGATAATTAATCTTAATCTTATAATTTTCACTTTTTGATGAAATATTTCATAAGCAGCCTTATGTTAACATAATTGATTCTTAGACTTTTCCTAAACCTCTCTTGTTCTAAAACAACAATAATTTAGACAGAAATTATATAATTGGAAATGTACTTTTATTTCTATGTTGAATTTTCAACTATTTTTGAAAGACTTTATAAATTCAGAGAATAAATGGAGTACAATAAATATATACCAGATTCTTTAAAGAATTCACAGTTGAACTGATTTTGGAAAAGTTGGAACAGAAAGCATTAGTAATCTTCATATGTTGTGTATATGGATTTAACTTCTCTGTTTTTGTAATATGAGCATGTGTAAATGCTTTGTGGGTTTCTTTTAAATGGGGACAGCTTTCCACTATGACTTCTGACAGGGCACACATTTACATAACATTTTGGTATTACTGTGTGTTGGTTTATATATTGATATAAAGAAAATACACTAAAATATATTAGTGATAAAGAACTTGAAATTAATAAAATATATAATTATTTTCTAAAATCAAAGCATACCAGACACTGTCTTTACTGTGAATTTCTTAAATCTTCAGAATAACCTCTATAAAATCAGTTCTAATATTATGCTCTTTTTATAGATTAGGAAACTGAGGCACAAAGAAGAACCCTAACCAAGATCAAGGAACTATTAGTGATAAGAGTTAAAATTCAAATCAAGACAGTCTTTAGAGTCCAAACCAAATTAGAGTCCCTGGAGAGGTGAACTGAGTAATAATAAGGTGGATATAAAAAGCAGAAATTTCTTGGTGCAAAGGATGAGTTTGTAACACTAAAAGCAACACATATCAAGTGTGTTGGCTAAGTGTTTTAACCACAGCACCTTTGTGTTTAATTTAGTCCTCACAAGAACCCTATGATGTACTGATCTAGCTGCGGAAAGGTATGCAAGTTTTTGCCTTTCCCTTTGAAGCCTCAGTTTCTTCATTTTCTTTTGGGGTGAGATGTATACAGTCCGTCATGTAGTAACTAGCACAGAGTAAGCTCTTAATAACTGTTAGAACTATTAGCTGTTTATTATTACAGTTTTTAGGTTTTAGAAACACCAAGTATATTATTCAAGATGTTATGCCTTAAAGAAGGCAGAAGTAATATCAGAACTGGATGTGATTAATATCCTTAACACAGTGGTGATGACTACATTCTTTATTGACTAATTTTGCCTGCTAGCTTTTGTCACATGTTTAGTTCATTCCAGAATAATTCCATCTCAATAATAATCAGACAACAATGTTAAAGAAAAACAAATTTGTTTTAATTCCAAAATAAATCAACATTCACTATTAAAATTTTTAAAATACAGCTAAGCCAAAGAGGGAGAAATAAAAATTACTCATAAATCTGCCCCCCAAAATAGTCACCCTTTCAAAAACATAATCATCCAGAACATACAATTTTGTGATGTATTTCATATTTTGAAATACATTGTGAATGTCATTCCATGTTGATAAATATTCACTGCCTCATTCTTATTGTCTCCAGAATACTCCATTGTATGGATGATAAATCCCTGATGTTGATCATTGCATTTTTTTTTTCCAATTTTTCCATATTTCAAAGACTACTATAGCAACCCATTACAGGGCCAAATCTTTGAACTCATTAGTGATTATTCCCTTAAAATAAATTTATAAAAATAGAACTGCTGGGTCAAAGTATATGAGCTAAGAGAATCTGCAGTTGGTATATCCCCATCTGTTCAGGGACAGTGCTCTTTTGCTTTACAGCCAAAGGATACTGTTGAAGAGCAGCTTCAGAATCCAAACTGCTTCTCTGCTGTTTTTGACAGCTTTTATAACTGACAAGAGATTTTCAGTTTTAACACTGCATGAAGAACAAATTTATCCAAAACTTGGACTTAATGAAATTGACAATAAGTGCAGAGTATTTGGCATACAATGCCAACTAATAGCTATTATTAAAATGCAACCAATATCAAACTTGTTCTATGCCTTCCCAACTCCTTTTACAACACAGTCCTCCTGTTCCTGTTCCTTTGGTTTCTGGAACTCTCGAACTCATTCAATTCCTAAAATCAAGGCAAACTTGAGAACTGTAAATTGAGAATTGTAAAACAGTAACTTTTACACTGCTTCTCTTGTAATCTGAGGGTCTTCTCTTGACTTCAGAACCTTTACCTCTAAGAAGGCATTGGAAGACTTAATATTTATATTTTAACACTTGCTACTAAGCTTACTTTCACCCAGAAATTCCTGCTCATAACTGTCTTTGCTTGTGTGTCGAATCAAAGTAGATGTTCTTCAGGCAGTCCTGGGCATTCTCACCAACCCAGCTGTGAGTTGCTGAACCTCAGGAGTGCAAGTTTTGACAAGGGTGGTGTGTGGGGAGGGGGAGCTACCTTTTCCTGTTTAATGCCCATCCCATTAGCTAGCATCAGACTAACCCAGTACTGTATTATTCAGAAATGTGTTTTAGAAGACAACAGATTAACTGAAAGGCTCTCCCACGTCATTCAGGACAACAAACATTTTAACTTGCGATCTAGTACACAAAAGCCTTGGTCAGTTTGTTTGGGGCTTGTCTTACTGGTATCAGAGACTGTCTCCATTTTTCGTTTTATTTTAGACAGACCTATTCTAGACCCCAAATAGCCAAACACAAGTTGAAGATGTCTATGTTCCTTGCCAGAGACAGGCCACCCCCAACGTCCTTTGCACCAAAAGGTGAAGTTTTTACTAAGGGTCCTAGTTGGTGACAAATGCCCAGGGACTACCACAGTTTTTGTCAATCACATCAATCCAAATAGCGTTAGTGTACTTGAACCACGAAGAAGTCATCTCACTTAAAATTTAAGCACAGCACAAGGCGCAGCCGAGGAGAGAGGACTTATTCGTTCACCTTTTCAAGCAGACCCTCGGTGCCTTCGCTTCGGGTACGGCGCCCCCTGG
>NDGM011199179.1:0-13901 GCA_002564305.1 Octomys mimax
CTCAAGCTGTATTCAGTACTTGTATTGTTCCTAATGATATTGGCATTATAAAGCCAAGATATGTAAGATAAAACAATAAGTAATTATGTTAATTTGTCACAAGCATTAAGTTTTCCAACATAAGATGTGGGGTAACAAATACAAAATAAAGAAGTAAAAACATTAACTTCTATTTCAACTGGCCATATCTGATGCTTATGATGCGTGTAGTTCTTTTTAAAAATGCATATTTTATAGCCTTGTCCACTGAAATGCTAGTGCTCAGATTGGGATCTTGAAATATCATCTGCTTCAGATCTGGCTCTGGAAATAGTCAAGATGAGCCAGAATACTTTATGCCCTAAGATAACAGAAACATATTAAAGACAACTGTGGTGAGTCTGAAAGGCTGGGAACAAACTCTAAGAGATGCCTTACTTACCACTGGTGGAGCAATTTGATTCTCCAGAAGAATAATAAATTCAAAGTATTTTCAGGCATCAAATATCTCATTATTTATGAGTTGAAAATGATGCTGAAGAAAAGTCCCATCTATGGCCATTGGACCTTCCTGGCAGAGGCTGGGGAAATAGCTCACTACTCTAAATGCTGGAAGGGAGTCAAGCATTTATCTTGCTTCCCTGGGACAAACTGTGTTTAAGGGTAATTGAATAGCTCACAATGCAAACTCTTCTCATATTGACATTCCAGCTAATGAATGGAGGCAGGTTAGTATAATGATGTGAATTCAGGAGTCCTAGAAACATACTGGATGTAGGTGATGATCATCAGTGACCAGGAAAACCATTAGTGGAACAAACCCATAGGAACTTTACAGGATAGAAAGCCTGACAAGATCCGACTCAGCAATCAACTTCAGCATCACAGAAAGAGGCCATCAGACATTATGTGCTGGCTGGAGGAAGCAGACAACTATAAGGAAAGAGAGAGAGACAGAGACAGAGAGACAGAGAGAGAGACAGAGAGACACACACAGAGAGAGACACAGAGAGGGAGGGGGAGATGGGAGAGGGAAAATAGGAGAGGGGAGAGGGGAGAGGGAAGAGGAGAGAGGAGAGAGGAGAGAGGAGAGAAGAGAGAAGAGAGAAGAGAGAAGAGAGACAGAATCTGATGACTCTGGATCTAATTGCCAGCTTCTGAGAAGACAGAGGAATATGTTCAATGATACCATGAAAATGCAATCAGCACACTTTACATGAAACATGATCTGGTTTCTTTATTCCCCTGTAGATTAAAAGAAACTTTAGAATTGCTCCTTCCAATGCAGTGAGTATCAACTGATTCTGATTCAAAGAGCTCAACCATCGAGACCTTTTGATATAATCCTGTAGATTTGAATGAAACTGAATGTTTTATGATATTATGACATTACTACTAATTTTAAATGTGATGTTTATGATTTGACTGTGCTTTTAAAACTATTAATTTGTAGAATACACAGTAAAATATTTGCAAATGAAATGGTAATACTATCAGGGATTTTCTTGAAAATAACCTGAGAGAGAAACATTGGGGAATAATTCATGTTCACAATTGGTCATGAACTAATAATTCTTGGAGCTAAGTGATAGATACATGAGAGTTTGTTACATCATTCTCTACTTTTGTGTGTGTATAACAAAGAGCTTAAAATATAAGTCCTAAGAACCAACATTATTCAAGTGTTTATTTTTTGTTTCTATATTACTAGAAGTTAAAATCATTTGCAAATTATTCAGTTCATGTTTCTGTCCTATTGTTTAATGATTTGTGGTACAACTCTCATTTTGTATATTTCAAATGGTATCCAATAAAGTTTTACAACATGTCCGTGGCTTAACGATTAAACGCTTGAATTGAGGTCTCAGTGAACATGGTAAAGCCCCACATGAGACTGTCAAAGGAAAGATAGGTTGGGGCTACTTTCAATTCGGCACATAGCTTTTTATTTTTATTTATTTATTTTTGAAACAATAGTTCAGGCTGGCCTTGAACCCACCATGCAACCCAGGCTGGCCTCAAATTTGTGACAATCCTCCTGTCTCAGCTTCCCAACTACTGGGATTACAGGTGCGCACTCCCACACCTAAGTCAATCCTATAGCTTTTAGATAAATGGTACCTTGAAATAACTTGCCTTTGTGGATTTTATTTGGTGAATATAAAATGAGTAAATGATCCTCTTCAGGCTACTATCACTGAATATAAAGGTATATTATAGCACAATGTAGCAAAAGCTGTGAAGCCAGTGACTCAAGTTCCATGTGGGGTTGGGGGAGAGGTTTTAGTTTTTTCTCAGCCTAGGCTCTGCAAATGTTTCCCCACTAGCTCTGTGTAGAGAGACAGGAAGAAAAAGCAGGCCTGCTGCAGTTGGGACAGGCTGAGTGCTCTGAGGTCCTCCAACAGCAGTGTGGCTGGGGCTCAGGAAATAGCCAGGATGAAGAGATAGGTTGAGGAGGCCAGGAGTAGGATCTCCTGGGGACCTAGCCTGCACCAAAGAGGTCTAGGCTGTATCCTACATGCAATAAGACGCCTTGTTGGTGCTTTAAACTACCGAGTGCAATGACCAGACACACAATCTTAACAGTTCACCCTGGCTGCATTGAGTAACAAGGATCAGAGAGACACAGCATGGAAACCAGGTCAGGAATATAATAGCCTCACTAGGAACAGTAGAGCTGGGAGGAGTCAGTGGAAACAGAGAGACAGGCAGATGGGAGCTCTGTTTGAAAATATAGTTGACAGGGCTATTGATGCATTGGTTATGGAGGATCAGGGAAGATGCTTTGAGGGTACCCCAGACATTGTGTTACCTACCACCAACCAGAGGGGTGCTTTGAGGGTACCCCAGACATTGTGTTACCTACCACCAACCAGAGGGGCATGATATGTGTCTAGATGAAGAACTAAGGAAAGAGGCAGGGGATCAGGAAAGATGTTTAAGCTTTGCCGATAAACATGTTAGAATGTGGGTCCGGAGTGTAGGTGGGCATCAGCCTTAGGCATTCGCACATAGTGGGGGCTGCTATCATGCAGATCAGAGAAGGAAGCATTAAAAGACCGTGTGGAGTTCAGCGAGATAGGCGACTGGAGTTAGAAGTCCACTGAGATGGACTGGTGAGCTGAATCCACCGTGGTGACCCACCAACTCCAGCCTTTCTGGTCTGTCTTGCTGGTAAGCTCTGCACCCCACAAGCCTCACTACAGAAAGCCTTCCTGGTTTTAGAGAATGCTTCCCTAGGATGCACTGGACCGCTTGCCCTTCTCAAGGCCTTGGACTTGACTTTTCAAGGGAAGAGAGGCCAGGGGTTGCGGTGAAGCTCATGAGGTCTTTGTAAGTCCCTAGGGATCAGACAAATTTTTCCTTCAGAGGCCCCTTATCAAGGCAGTTATTGCAAAAAGCAAAAAATGATTTGTGATAAGCTCTCAAAGTTATTGAAAAACATTTGTCGTGTTGAAATGCAGACACAACATACCTGCTTCAGAACTTGGAATTCGTCCTCCTGCAGGTCCAGAAAGAGCTCAGGAATTCCACCATGACACCCCAGATAAAGGTTTCTTGAGTTTGGGTTTTGTGGTAAAGCTGCAAATATGATCAGAGTTCCATGGGATCTCAGAATGAGAAAAGTGGTCCTAGTAAGCATCTGTTTTCAATTTTAGTACTGTGAGCCTCTTTGAATATTTGATGAGCACACTGGATTCTTGTCTCTGGAAAATAAAAACAAATCCCATGCAGAAAAATTCACATACAACTGGAAGGAGTTTGAAGAACCCCTACCAGCATGGATTTATTTGGGACTAATGGACCCTTGACCACAACTCCTTGAACTAAAAAGTGACACAAGAAGCAACTCTATGGACACTGGAGAATAAAGTGGGGTTTCTGAGGATGAGCAACATCTTCAGAGCACCTCAGAAGTGGGCAGGCAATTCCCAGGGACTGCCCCTATGAAGTTCTTTCTGAGTTCAAAGATCACAAAGATTGGGTGAAGTTAGTGTGGGAGGCACATGTTTTTCCATGTTTCCTTTACTAAAAATCTCTGAGTCCCCATGAGCGAGCAGAAAGGAAGAAAAAAAAAAGAGGTAAGCTCAGTGGTACTGACACACAGGTGCTCCTATTTACGAGCCCAGCCTAGGCTGAAAATGCATTCACTGAGCCTCATGTTGTTGAGCCTTATGTTGTTGAGTCTTCGAGTTGAGCCTTCCAGCATGCTCAGATTGTTTATATTATCCTATTCTTGGGCAAAATCATCCAACACAAGGCTAAGCTAGCACATGGTTGAAAATCCCCTGTACACACAGAGATGGGCATTTTGAAGACATGATGGTGGATGAAGATGCAAAAACACAGTATCTATGAAGTGCTGGTAACACAGCACACTACAGATTCCTGATTGTGTCTCTCATGATCATGAGCTACTTTTGGGCTGTGAACTGCCCAGGGCCAGAAGAGACTATCAAACAGCAGTGCATCCCTAGCCTGGGAAAGATCCAATTTGAAATTCAAAGCACAGTTTCTACTGAGTGTGTATCATTTTAAAGAAAAAAAAAAAAGTCAAACCATTGTCAATAGGGGATTATCTGTATTTTCAGACCTGGGCATCAGCCAGGTATAAGTAGGACACTCATTAGCAGAAATTCAGGCTCTGACGTTAGGGTCTCTTTTTTTCTCTGGGTCCACTCTCAATAAGCGAATAGTCTGTTCCCAGTGATGTGCTGGCCAGGACCCTGTGACTCTGGTGGGGGATAAAAGGCACGTTTCAGGCAAAGTGCAAAGTGAAGCTGAAGGAGCAATGGCTGCCTTGATGGATACAGGCTTGGCCTGGCAATGAAAACAACAGTCTTGAATACCCACAAAGCACCGAGAAACAAAATGCATGTCCAAGCGAAGAGGGATGAGGAGGATTTATGGAGAAGTCTGTGAGTACAGGGGCCACTCAGAACCCCAGCCCACATCATCAGATGGAAGAACAGACATGTGTCACCTCACCAGCACTGCCAGGAGGCCCCTCAATCTCACACCAGTCAGGAAAGTAGTGGGATCATCCTGGGCGACTAGAATCAGTTCTAAGAGTGACGAGCAGTGAGCGTAACCTTAGGAGGCTAAGCCACTGCCGAACTGCCCTTCTGGCTGCTTATTCTGCTCAGTGCTTATTCTGCATGTTTTCCAAGGAAAGGGTCAGTTATTTACGGATATTGTGCATATTCTTGCTAGTTAGCCAACTCTTAAGGGCCACACAGCAAAAAGCTGACATCACCTGGACTATCACCAGCCAGCCAGGATATACTCACTGTCCCCTGAGAGTGACCACTCAGACACGGGATGCAACACAGGATAAGTTTTATTGAACAGTTAGAGAGCTAGTTAATTTTTGAAAACAGTTCACATTGCCTTTAATAAATGAGCAGATGGAAACTCAGCCCCAAGGGGAACTGGATTCCTGGTTCAAAGTCCTTGGACCATATGAAGGCTGGTTTCCCACAGAGAGCACAGTGGCCCAGGTGAGATGCTAGCATATAGTGTGACCTCAGGAGTTAAATTGGAGTGGGAAGAACTTCAGCTGTTTTATTAATGAAATGAGTCTAGAGCTACTTTCCTATGCCAAGTCCTTTAGGGTAAATGTGTGCTGAAACAGTCCTTCTTCTTCCTGGCCTGAGAAACAAGGCAAACAGTGCTGAAGGAACCCGTTCAGGGCTTTGGGGACCAGAATTGAAACAGGATTCAGTGAGCACAATGTTCACAATAGCCAACAGCAGGGCTGTTCGAACCAATGGAAGAGGGGTTTTCTGTAGAAGCGCAAGCACTGTTCCATTTTACTGCTCTACTGAGCCCCCTTCCTGGAAAGCACAGCATGCCTGTGACAGCACTCTGAGCATGGGGGGCTGTGCACTTAGGAGCCCAAGGAGGGCAGGAAGCTGGAGACCGTGCTGCCAGCACCCATGCTATGTCCTTCCGAGTGGCCCCGGGAGCAGTCATCAACACATACCTGCAGGGCACAAGGGGACATAGGGACACAGTGCTCAGTATCTCTTTTCTCCCTCAGGGGTGCTCAGTTCATGTGGCCAAAGGTCTTTCTCAGGTGTCTCCAAGCCCCTGGCCTGGGGACCCGACAACTAATGTTCACCTTAGGTGAAGGCAAGACCACTGCACCCAAGGTCTCCTTTTGGCACTTTCTGAAGGGCCATGCCAGAGGAAAGTGCGTGACAATTTTGTAGGATCTGTGTTTTCAATGAGGAATAGAAGATGAAGAACTTCTTTTGACTCCTCAGATAATAAAAGTTTTCAGCAGCTTTTCCCAAAGGCAGAACCCAGGGCTTGTACAGAGCTCAGGGCTACACTCATATCCCCAACTGAGCGACTTCAAGTGCATACAGCGTGCGAGGCACTGCACTGGGATGCGGCGCTATGGGCACGGGCATCTTGTGGAAGCAGCTAGCCCATAGTGACCAGGGCTCTTCCCTCGCAAACCACTGGCTTTAAGTAGAGCTTCCATTGTAAAATTCGCAGCACTCAAAGGCAGAGAAAGGCAGGGGCCAGTTTTGTCCCCCTACGCCAGTTTCCCTAGAGTCGACTTAAGCCACTATGGTGGGGAGCTCCCCTCACAGCATGTTGTCATGGGGGTTTCCACAATCTGTTTTCCAACATGGTTGACTTTCAGGGCACAAACATGGTGAGAACTGCAGGCACCAGGGTGTGTTTGATGTGGACAAAGACTGTCTTTCCACTTTGCTTCCGATGTAAACATGTCATTACCTTTGCCATCACACTAACCAGGGTCTCACAGACTGTTGGGGATGCCCTGACACCATTTCACAGGCCTGATGTCTCTGATGCTCTGGGGGAGTCAGCAGCGAGCAAGGCTGGCTGAATGGGAGGAGCGGGTAGGTCTCAGTCAGGGAGCCCCCGGCTCCTCCAGGCTGCCCAAGTGTTCTTTGGCTTAAGAAGAGTTCAGAAAATGTGCACACCTGTTTTCAGCACTTTGTAAAACACTGCTTTTGCTCACCCTGAGCAACTTAACAACTTAGCAAGTCTCTCTAAAGATAAAGCAATTTTTTATTAATTTTATTGAGAAATAAATAGCAATGAGACAATTTCAAAACCAATTAGTAGGACCATTTCAATGATTAATACATTGCATATTGCTGTATTCGTAGTGGTTATTCATAGTACAAATCTTTCTTCTCATTGAATTAAGAGAAAGTAGCTGTCTATCTATCCTAACTATTTTGTATATACAGATACAAAATGGTCCTTCATTTGTATCACCTGTTTTTATTTAGTTTTGTCAGAGATGGGTATTCCATTGCCATTTAAATATCGTAGGTGCATTGCTGAAGATAAGGTAATTTGAAAAGGGCCTGTGACATAGCTTAGTGCAAAGGCCCTGGGTTCAAGCCCCCAGTACAAATAAAGTAAAATAAAATATTTCTTTTGCAGATCGTCTTATGAGTGCATTTGTACTCATCGACACAAGATAAGGAATTAGAAAATAACTATTTCCAGTTGAAGCATAAAATGAGAGAAATAGAGAATTCCAGAATATACTATCTTTGCTTCACTAGATTTTTCAAGTTTATACACAATCGTGAACAAATATCAAAAAATATATGAGACATGGCCTCTGGACTCTTTTCTTTTTTTTTTTTTTTTTACTTTGTCAGATGCTTTGAAAATGTATAGCAGTATCAGGTCAACTTACTAAGTAAGATGAACAGTAGTAGAAATCACACTGTGCTGGCTCTGTGATGCTCAGCTTAGTATAATGCCGGCCAATCTGTGTGTCTTCACATATTTCATTAGAGCCACCTGTAAGTTTCATGTGACTTGAGAAACATGGTGACACCCTAAGGAAGCTTTAAAACACGGTTTTATTGCAAAATGTCCTGTGCTTTTTTCTAACAAAGAGAATTGAAAAATATTCTGTATCACAGGATTCTACTTGGAACTACAGTAACCTTGCAGTGTATAATTGGAAAGATATATATTCTATGAGATTAAATTTTCTTGTTCAATGTAAGTTTCTATCTTCTCATTTTCATTGTTATGGAATTAGTGTTTGTACTAATTTAAAATTCACGTATTGGGCCAGCAAGATAGCTCAGTGGGGCCTGGGGAGATAGCTCAGTAGAATAAGCATTTACCTGGCAAGCACGAGGTCCTGAGTTCAATCCCCGGTATCGCCAAAAAAAAAGATAACTCAGTGGTCTAAAGCTCCTGCTTAGGCAAGCTTAGGCCAGCGCAGGAGACCACGGTTTGGTTCACATGCACCACATGCCTCGCCAGCCCTGCCAAAAAATAAATAAATAAATAAAATTCATGTATTGAAACCCCACCCCAGTGCACCAGTATTAGGAGATGGGGCCCTTTAGTAGTTTTTAGAACTAAATGAGGTCATGGGGTGGAGCCCTCGGGTGGGGCTCAAGCCCTTGCAAGAATCCAGGTTCCAGGTGCAGCTTCTTTGTTCTGCTCTCTGCTCAGTGAAAAGCCAGCTGTCTGCAGCTTGGAAGAGGATCCTTATCAGAACCTGATTGTACTGACAACCTAAACTCGGACTTCCAGACTCAAGAACATCAAGAAATGAGTGTTTGTTGCTTAAGCCACTAAATTTGTAGAGGTGTGGTATAGTGCTCCACACAGAGATTAGTGTTTATTTCATTTCCTTTAAAATGGTTCTGTAATTATCTTTATTTAGGAACTCTTTCATATTAAACTTATTTTTAGCTCTTAGTAATCTTACAGAACTATTGTAAACATTTTTTCTATTTTCATGTGCAAATTTTTATTGCTAATACAAAGAAGAGCTATTGAGTTTTATATTTTTATCCTGTTTCCAGATAACTTATCATTGTTTTTAAAGTGACTTTTCAAATATGAACCCATGAGTCTTTCAGCTATAAAATTATATTTGAGTAAAGAAAAAATATTATTGCTTCTTTTCCAGGGTCCTTATGCATTATTTTACTGTATTTGCTAGAACATACAACACTATTATGGAGGCAGCAGAAATCTCATCCTATTCATGACATTAATTGAAAGGATTTTGCATCTCTTCATTTAAAATATTTTGGATTGTTTTTTAAATTTATGTATTTCATACAGGGTCTCACTACATAGCTCGGACTCGAAGTGATCCTCCTGTTTTCAGCCACCCCAGCACTGGGATTACAGGCATGCTCACCACGCCTGGGCTTCATGGCCACCTCAGCATGCCTGGGGGTGGGGCTGGCACAGCATGTGGCACTGGGGACCGAACCTCAGTCCCAGCACTTGTCTAAGCAGGCACTTAGTCTGCTGAGCTATCTTGCTGGCCTTCTTTTATTATGTTTGATAAGTAATTTTTTCACATTATCAGGTAGATGCTACCTTTACTCTTCATTTACTAGTAGTTCTTACTAAGAGTGACAACTAGATTCTGCAAATGTTTCTTAAGAATCTACTGATATAGTAGTCACTGAGTTTATGCTATGAATCTTTTTTGATAGATTTTATAGTATTGAACCATCCTTGCAATTCATGAATAGAATCAAACTGGCCATAGCGTATTAATCTTTGGGAAAGGTATTGAATCATATTTATATGTTAATTTAGATTTTTTTGTATCTGTTGTCACACATAATATTGGCTCAGAGTTTTTAATATGTTGACTTTTTAAAAAATAACTATCTTGGGCCAGTGAGATAGCTCAGTGGTCTAAAGTGCCTGCTTAGGCAACCTTAGGCAAGCAGGCAGGGACAGTGGTTGGCTACCTGGCACTACACACTGCAGCAGCCCCACCCCCAGGGTGGGCTGAGCTGGCCACCCTCTACCTTAATGAGAATTTGATCTCATCAGACCGTGATACAGGCCTAACCCTGAGTCAAGAACAGAGATGGAAAGGTGGAGCTGAAGTGTGTAGATGCTATGATGCTTAGCACAAGTACAGCCAGGCACTCAGGAGGCCGTCAACCAGCGATGGTATCTGAGCCCCTTGGGTCGTCCCGGTGGACCTAACTTAGGACCCAGTTGCACTTGTTCATCACCTGGGAGCTGCCTCCAGGATGCTTGATCCCAGCACAGATGTGATGGTGGCTATTGCAGGGCAGCCTTGGGGACCCTGTGGCCAGAAGGCAGGAGGCACCTCCCAAAGGTGTTCAGAAACAAATGTATTCAGGTAGTACAGTGTCAATAAAGTAGCCAAAAATAATTTCAAAGATCTCCTCCCAAATATCATGGACCTTCTTCAAAAAGAGACACATCAACATATTATTTTAGCATTTCCTAAGCCTATTACCTCATAGGATCTTCTCATTTCCTACAGAACTCACAGAATACATTCTGAGAAACAGTCTTGTTTCATGTCCCATGGCATTGCCCTTGGCTATGTCTGAAATATTTCAGTAACATGTCTATGAAGATAAAGAAAGCACTTACGTCAAGTTTGCAGCTGACATAGAGCAAAAGGGAAGATAAATTAAATCAACTTATACAAATTCCTCTACCCACATACCAACTCCTTCTTCATTTAATCTCTCAAACGTCCCCCTCATACAGGTCTTCCACATTCAATCCTATCTTGCTGCCTGCTTTTCAGACAGCCTAGATGAACACTTCTGAAAGGCCTTTTGAAGGGCCATTTGTTCAGAAACCCACCGGGAGACTGTCTTAAGTTCGCCAGCCTGAGATACATCCCAGCAGAATATTCCTGGGGTCATGATTCCGAAGCATTAAAGCTAGGCAAACATGTTCTCAGCACCTAAAGGTTTTGTAGAAGTTTAATTCCTGTACCCTGAAGATCTTTGAAATTATTTTTGGCTACTTTGTTGACACTGTACTACCTGAACACATTTGTTTCTTCTCACTTTAACTTCATGCAGATTCAGATAAGCATGACCTCACTCAGTCTTTACAGCTACAATAGAGGGTCCCTTTGTAATGGCACCAGCTTGCTTAGTCCTTATATTCTCTTACTCATTGCTTTGGGCTACTTAGTTAAACAGACAAACCTACTAAACTCTGAAAAATCCCCTATGAAGGTTAATACTCCTGAGACTAAGGCTAATCTTCCAGCCACAATCTCTCCCTCATCTTGACTGTATTGTCAGTGGCACAGGCCTAGATCTTTCTGCTCTCTGGTGATTCACTCCTCATCTTGGGACTCATTCCTACTGTGGAATGACTCATCTCATCTGCATATGCGACATTTGCCATTCCCTTACCATTTTCCTTCAGTGTGTTCAGCTTTTACAAGTCACTTCCTCTGTTTCCCTTGTAATTGTAAATTTCTAAGTATAGAGCTTTCAACTTTTTCTCTGCAATACTTTTAAAATATTATGGGTTTAATAATGTTCTTAAAACATCTCAGTGGTAAACACAGACTAATAAACATGGTGATGACCGCATCTAAAATAATTTTGCAGACCACTGGTGTCATTCACTGGTGCCAGTAGAACCTGAGACAACTTGCCCTGGAGAGCAGCTTTGTTTGTGTCTGTGAAAGTCTATTGGTTGAAAACTTGTAAAGAGGGGCACTTCTATATTAAGCTCTGTAGCTATGTGGAATAAATAGGTTATTCCACATCTGGCTTTCTGGCCACTCCGGGAGACCATGCTTTTAAATGAACATAGAGAAAGAATGGCAGCTATTATCTTCATTAAAAACCGACTTACTTGGACATCTTCTTTAAACCAGCTCTGATGTACCAGTCCTGGCTCTTTGACAACCTGAGTTTTATTTCTAACTTGACTTGGGGGCTTTAGCTTATATGTGAAAGGTTATCAATACTCAGCTGATCATTTGGCACTGTAGTATACAATTTCAGGCTTCATCTTTGAAACTCCATCAGGCTGCTAATATCATGTTTGAGGTCTTTTTTGACTAAAGCTTGGATTTCATTAATTAGTAGTAAACTAGAACCTCATCCAGAAGCTGTGCTTGATTGGGAGCTGTTAGTTGCCTCCTTACGTTCTCTGTGGGGATCTTCCAGTTTTTCTTAGTACTTGGGTAGTAATTCGTTTCTCTTAAAGAAGAAGCAAAATTAATGTCTAGTTTCCTCACATGTGACTTAGTCAGAATGACCAGGAACTTAAATAATTCTCAGCTATGGCATCTCTTCCTTTGACACTGCTGAGATCACTTGGGCCTCATTTACTGTCCCAGGCCCACCTAAATTCTTGTGACAAATCTTGACATTGGCCAGAGGAAGTAAATGTATGCATTTCCTGCAACACCCCATGTTGATCCTCAGCATCTCTATAAATGGCTGAGACTCCACCTATACCTTGAGCCACTTAGTAAATCACCCTGTAAAGGGACAATGTAAAGTGCTATGAAGAATGCCAGACTGGATCCAAGGTCATAGCCAACAGAGTGAAAAACCTGTGACTTGGATTTGGCTTTCCCACGAAAATGCATGTGGAAATGTTAGGTAATTAGCACTCTTAGAAGAGAGATAGTTATTGCGAGAGTGATGTCTTAGCTGCTTTTCTTGTTGCTGAGACAAAAATGCCTGACACCCAAGGTCATAGGGAAAAGGTTTATTTGGCTCACAGTTTGTAAAAGATTCAGTCTGTAATCAGCTGGCTCCAAGGCAGGGTAGAGGGGCAGAGTACATCACAAGGAAAAACATTCAGGGCAGGTAGAAGGTAGGAAAGCAGGGAAGGAAGAAGATAAGCTTTCTTCTGTCCTTTATATTGTATCCAGGCTACCAGGATTTGGACAGTGTCAAACCAATCAGCAGACTGATTTAATAGTCCCCCACCCTTAATCCTAGCATTCATGAATCAGTTATACACTATACAAAGCCCCAAGTATAATTGCATGTGGCTTTAGGAAGAAATCTAAACACAAGCTATAGCAAATGGGCTGTTATAGAATAAGCCCCTGGGTCTCTCCTGCATATGTGCTTCTCTTCTACATGCTCCTACCTGTTCTTTTATCATGAGCACTTCACCACAAGCCACACAGACGCTGGCGCCATGCTCATGGGCCTTCAGCGTAGTAAGCTAAATAAAACTTTTTCTTATAGAGTACTCAGTTCTGGGTGTTTTGTTTTAGCAACACTCACTGACTGAGACAGAAAAAACGGATCTCAGAATCTTCCAAAACCAAAGCAAACATCCAATTCAGATCATATATAAATTGTTGAGAATCAGAATGGCATGAATGTCTCCAAAAGAACATAGAAAATGTGGCTGAACACAACTTAGTAAAGATGTATTCTAAATTCTAAGAGAAGTATTTTTACCTTATAGATTAATATCTAGCCAAATCATGGATCAAGTGTTAGAGTAGAATAAAAGTATTTTCTGACATTCAAATCCTCGAGTTATCTCTATTTGTTACTCTTATTGATTTAAAAACTAAAATTTTATTCCAGACAAAAGAGAATGTGAACCAAATAAAGGAGTTTTGATGGTTAGAAATGAAGGAGGCGAAATAGAAGAGGGGCAGAGGAAAGTACAGAGATGTGAGATGAGTCTGCAGCCCCAGAAACGAGATGACGGTGGGAGCTGAGAGAGACAGCTCCAGGAGAGACTGCCAGTAATATTAACAGCAATGATAATTAATTAATGGATTGAAAGAAAAAGAAAATTTATCAACGATAACTTGAATTCCTTGAGAAGAAACATGTATCTGTGGAAATGGGCGAGGTAATTTGGCATAATACAGAAAAATAAGCAAAGAGGTAATAATTAACTTAATTTCATTAATTACAAGAGAGGAAACAATGTTTTATGTGTTGTCAATAATAATTACATAGTGAAAACCTCAATATTATAGCTAGGTGGATTAAAGCACCTGCAAGCAGGCACAGGGCCGGGGGTTCGATCCCTGGGGTGTACTCAGAGGGCAATTGAGACTGGGTGTGGTGGTACATGCTTGTGATCCCAGCTCTTGGGAGGCTGTAAACAGGCAGATCACTATGAGTCCAACCTAGTAGTGA
>NDGM011199180.1:0-10753 GCA_002564305.1 Octomys mimax
CTGAAGGGGGTGGGAGAGGGTCCGGCCCACGCTACGCCTTGGCTGGGAGCGGTCCCGCCGGCGGCGCAGGCTAGCAGGAAGCTCTCCCTATATGATTAATTTCTAAGACTCTTTTCACTTTTAAGTATTCACTCAACTTTATTGAAATGGGAAGATCTCTAAAAGTTATGCACAATTAGTATTTTTAATCAATTGAAAAATATACACATATTTTAAAATACTACATATAAACTAAACATAAAAACATAAATTAAGTAGAAAACCATGCTGATACACTACTCTAGCACTGACTGAACAGAACACGCTGAACTATATCAATTTGACACTCTTCAATTTGTACTTCAAAGTAAACATGGATTACAGTGATCATGCAGTTGTAGAGGAGGCCCTTCTTCAACAAGAATGGTTCCTAGTATATATTTCACCAGACAAAATAGCCATCAACATAAGGCAAAAGCATGAAACTGAAGATCCAAAAATATTACAGACAACTTCAAAGCACCCCAATCAGTCATCAACAGCTAAAGGAGGTAGAAGAATCTGTAATGTAATAGTTAAAATCAGCAACATCATGTCTCAAGTGGAGCATTGTGTTGTGTGCAAAAACTGCAGATCACATGATCCTCTCAAGGTGATGAGAAACACTCACCCAATAACAACCTCTTTAGTAACATTAGAGATCTCAACATCTCCAAAAAAATGAAAAACCTGCAAAGTAAGCTTTCATACCCCATTGGCATGAAACCACAAACTAACAGCAGAAACATGGAATACAATATTTTTTCTCCTGTTTTTCCTATTGTCTTTGTATTTAGAAACCATCAAATAGTTGAAAAATTCAACTTATCAGAATAGGGCCTGAGGTATAATGAGAACATTATAAAATTTAAGCATCGGAAGAAATCTAAGGGATCTTCTAGTCTAAATCCTATTGCTTGATTTCTAAATTTGTCCTGAGAGATGAAAAGGTCATTTTTGCAGGATAAATTCTTTTGTGAGGATTTATCTTTACACAGGCATAAAATGGAGTAAAAGAATGTAAAAACTATGTCTTTTGAGGGAAGATAATAGACTGCCCAATGATTAGAAGAAACAAAGAAATGCTCCCGTAACCAATGCTGGATTATGCAAATAGAAAATGCCAAATACAAATAAAGTGTGGTGAATGCCAAATGCAAATAGAGTATCACTAAGGTTTAGAGGAGCATGATATCACTTCTGATTGGCATGGTTAGAAAAGGCACAGTGACAGTTTATTCACAAAAGAAGTGGATATGTCAAAGGCATATATGGAAATATTCTGGACCATTAATAATGGGTTAAAATGAGATGCCTTTTCCCATCTGTTGAAATGTCGACTATTTTACCAGACAAAGAAAGTAATGTGTCAGTAAGAAGATGGAGAAATAGACACTCTCACAAAAAAAGAGAGAAATAAACATTCTCATTCATGGGTGGAAAATTTTTATAACTTTTTAGGCAGAAAATTTTATATCAAAACTTTAAAAAATGATTTTAACCATTAATCTCCTAATTTCAATTCTATGAATTCATTCTAGGAAACAAGCAACATTTACATATGCCAGTCTTTGGGATTATGTAGTGACTAGTAAAATAATTTAAAAAAGAGAAATGGACAAATGAATTATAGCACATACATATGATAGGAGTAATTTTAGTCATTAAAATGTAGATATGGATAAATATAGACAGTTGTTTAATAGCCCAAAAGGTGCATTTTTCTGAAAAGCTCTAAGTTCTACAATATCATTCACCAAAATGAGAGGGTTTAGAGACAGTTCACAACAAGGCTGTTTAAAGCCATTACACATCAGTTGGGCTTGACATGAGTGTGGAAGCCAGAGCTTCCCACCTTGATGACTTCCTATACTTGCTTAAACCACTATCAGAGAACTGAAAAAGTGCAAAAAGGACCTCAGAGACAGTACAGGGTACTAAGTAGACATTTCTCTGAGCCTAGGATTGGAGAAGGAGGGAAAGAAAATGAGGAGTTTGGAGAGTACAAAGAGCAAAAAGAAACGGGTACCAAAACCTCTCAGTTTGGGTGCTGCCCCAATGGTGTGGGCACCTCAGGAGCTGAGAGGAGGTGTCATGCAGGACAGAGTCTCAGATCTTTAAAGGCATAAGGTGAAGTTGCTGGCCAAGTTACAGACAAATGAAAGAAGCCAATTGCTGCTACCAGGGTGAAGGGCTATGGTTGAGGCAATGCTGAGAGAAAGGAGGGCAGAGTGAAACAAGACCCTGCCCTCTCTATTCTGTTTCTTTGTGCCTGTTGTCAGGAGGACCTGATGGGAGTCAGCTGGCTAAGAGGAAACATGGTTTGCAAAGTTTCAACTCGAACATCCTAAAGCACAGTAGAGAGAGCCATTGTGATGGCCAGGATGTAAGTGGCTCCAGAGAGTCTCATTTCTGGGTGCACATTTGTGTATACAGGGCCTACCCTATAGTGGGTGGAACCTGTGAAATGACTCATTAGTCACTTTCTCAGCTAGGCTATGCTACACAGCAGGGGATGCTGGAGTCCTCACTCCTGTGATTACCTTACAATTACATAAGGCTCAGCCAGAGACGGGGGAGAGGATGTGGAAGTCAGAGAGCCACTCTTTCTGCTGTTGTCATGGAAGGAAGTGTCTGCATTGTGAACTGCCTACAAGGAGCTGAGAGTGGTCCACCAGCCAGCAGGAAACACAGGGCCCACAACTCTACATCCACAAGTTGCCAACAGCCTGAGTGAACTTGGAAGAGGACTGAGATTTAGAAGGGAACCACTGTGCCACTGACATGAACATCACAGCCTCGCGACATGACACCCTAAGAGGATTCACCTAAGCTCTGCCCAGATTGCTGACCCTTGGAAAATATGAAGTAACATGTCACTGTGTTTTATGCTACAGTGATTGTGTCCATCTGTTACATAGTATTAAGAAATAAATACAAGTGTGTCTGGATATGAAAGGTAATAGTTAAGGAACTGGCTATCTGTTCAACATGTAATCGCGTAACTAACAAAAACAATTGATACATCAGACAGCAACTCAGAGCAGAGCAATGCAGGGATGTTGGAGTCTGTGTAAAGGATATTGAGATGTAAACATCGGTGCAGCAGAAATGGGTGCTCTAAGCGGCTTGATGTCAGATAGACATGGAAGTGGATGGAGTCCAAGGGAGTCGAGTTGCTGTAAAGATGGACCAAGAGGGACATTAAACCTGCCACAGTTGCATGGAGTGAGCCCATTTCACCAGGGAATCTACATGTATTCATTTTCTTTCAGTAGACCTGAAAAGGATTTTAGGCACTAGCAGAGCTGACAACTCAAATAGAAGAAATTCAGCCCAGAAGAAAAATTGCATATAAATCATGGCATATTAATCATGCCCAAGCTATACCAACTTCATTACCCAATTTACCAGATGTTCATGACCTAATCTGTGTTACAGGGTGAGGGGGAGAGGAAGTTTGGGGAGAGGAGGCCTTCAGACCAAAATGTGGATCTGACACCTGTGACAGGAGAAGGAATGAAAGTGGTTTGGGTAGGTGGAGTGAGGCTCTGAGAAGTCATGATGAGGGTGGTGGGAAGGCCTGGCACAGACTGTCAGAACAATCCCAAGATGAGTAGTAATGGTCCAGTTCAAGTGCTCTCTGTGCTCCATAGTGAGAGCCTGGGGAAAGTAGGGTCTCAGGTCAACATTCTTTTGTTTTTTTTTTCATTTTATGTATTTGGTACAGGATCTCACTACGCAGCTCTGACTCATAGTGATCCTCCTGTTTTCAGCCTCCTCAGAGCTGGGATTACAGGCATGTGCCACCATTCCCGGACTCATTTGCCATCTCAATACACCTTGGGGGCAGGGCTGGTACAGCATGTAGAACTGGGGATTGAACCCAGTCCCTCAACATTCTTAGAGTGTTGAACCTTTCCCATGCAGACTATTGCAGATTGTCAATTGAAAGTTCAAAAATGTTTGCTGTCACTGTACATCTAGCAGATTGTATGGTTCAGTGGTTAGGGATTGTGTGCACAACCACGTCTATGCAGTGGGTTCTCTTGAAGGGTGTCTGAACAGAGGACCTCCATCACAGCACAAATACCATTTGAATATTTGCAAAAATAATTTAATACTCAGTTACCTGTGGAAAGAGTAACAATGTTGGAACATAATGTGCCTAATGGCACTAACACTGATGACTTTTTTTAATAATCTATAAAAGGACCGTAGCACTGATATGTGAGGAATTTTCTAGAAAGGAGATGGTGGGCTCCCTATTGACTACTCAAGCCATACAGTAATGAGTGAGAGAGTAGAATCTCATTCTCCCTGGGTAAAGCAGAATTAAACATGAGAGCCAAGAGCAAATGTCTATTTTTAGTTAGGTCAAATAAATATAATTGCTTTTGATATTGCCTGGATCTCTAAGAAGCTGAAGCAGAAAAGCCTGCTGCTGCAGGGTATTTTCATCATCAAGCAAAATGTGGCTGCCCTGAGGTCATGGTGATTTTAGCTCTTTCTGACCTTAGAAAGTAAAACAAGAAATGATAGTGTTTTTAGATTGGTGAACTAAACCTAGAAGAAAATTAAGAAATGTTTGACATAGTAGAGACATTATAAATCTTTGAAAATTAAAATAATTTTCAGTTTTCCAATTTTACCTTAATCAAAAAATCATTTTCTATGAACCCCTTACTTATGCAGAATTCTGGAAAATATCCATTTTTTTTCCTAATTCTGTTGATTAGACTTTTCCTTTTATTTTTCGCAATTTGAATTGTTTATTACATAAGCTGGAGAGGTTGGGGTGTGTGTGTAAACACTTGCCCACACAGGAGTGTTTACAGACAGTCTGTCAATATCTCTGCAATTGTAATGCAGGTTTTAAAAATATTTTTTGATTTCATACCATCTACAAGTTATTTAGTTAATGTGAAAAAGCAACATTTTCACTCTCAATCTTCAATACTTTTCATGACATGCAGAGCTCAAAACTCAAATAGAATTCTTCAAAGAAAATCTGTGTATTTTCATACTTTTAAATTTGCTTCTATGTCTTTTAGTTGGTGAAACTAAAGTAAGGACTTTTTAAAAAGTCTTTATCATTTAAAAATAAAACAGAACTTCAGGTATCAGCTAGTATCTGTGTATATGCCTTGTTTTCACATTACTTCTAATCCCACCTGATTTTACGCTAGTCTTGGCATGAGCTATAAAACAAGAGATAGTAATTTTTATGGTGAAGTTGCAGATTGAGCTCATATGTTATGTTCAAGAAAAGTAACAAGGCCATTGTGATTGGGTGGGATGAACAAGGAAGCGGGAAAGCAGTGGTAGATAACATCAGAGAGGTGAGATGGTCTGAACTGCAAGAATTTGCAGTCCATTATAAGATTTTGGCTTTTATTATGACTGGTACGAGAGGCCATGAAAGATTTTGAGCAGAGGAGTGAGGTGATCTGGTTCACTTTTATTAGGGTATTTATTGATTCTTGGTTAAGAATGTCTTAGAGGGGGTCAAAGACTGAAAGAGGGAGATGAATTAAATATTGCAGAAATCTTAATGTGATTCGATGGTATTCGGACCACAGTAGTAGGAGTGGAGGTAGTGAGAAATTAGTGGATTTTGGCTTCTTCTTTTTCTTTATTCTTTCTCTTTTTTTTTTGCTTTTCTTTCTGTCTCTTTCTCTCCCTCTACTTGCCCCTCCATTCCCCACATATGCTAAACATGAAACCTGGGACCTCATGCATGCTAGGTGGGCCCATGATCACTGAGTTATGGCTCGCAGCATTCTACTTTGTTCTTAGTCTGAGTTGGCACTAGGCTGGCAACATGAACAGCTATGTCTGCACTCTTCCTCCTCTGTCTCTCTAGACAAACTTGCAGTCCAAGCAAATGACAATTGAAACATATGTGGTTCTGGCATCAGTCTAACCTAATAAGAATGTTAGAGACTTTAAATCAATATTTGCAATCTTGAAAGATCTTTTAAATCAAGAGTCTTCTATCTTACACATCTTCTCCATGTGTTCATCACTCTAGTAGCTCAAAGAAAGGAATGATAATTGTTTTCCTTTTCCAAGGATATATTTTAGTTATTATCCAATCTTCAACACTCGATATCTCTGCATTTAAAAATTCCTTTTCCATGAAACAAACTTTTTAAAACTTTGTGGTAAAATATACATAACGTAAGATTTGCCATCATAACTATCTTCAAGCATACAGCTCAGTGGTGTTGTATATTCACATTGCTGTGCAAAGAATCTGCAGAACTTCTTCATTTTGCAAAACTGAAGTTCACTCATCCAAAAACTCTCTTCATCCCTGCCTTCTCACCCCAGCCCTTGGCAGCCACCATTCTACTCCCTGTCTCTGTGAGTCTGACTACTCTAGATACTCATATAAATGGAATTAAAAAGTATTTATCATTTTTTGAATAGCATATTTCACTCAGCATAATGTCTCTTTTGAAGCTGAATAATAAGTATTCTTTTAAAGTAGAAATCTTTTTGGAGTAAATGCCTAACCTGGACTAGAAAGCAGATATCGGTACCTTGAAAGAACCCCAATTTAAACAATTATTTAATAAGGACATTAACATAGATCTTAAGAAGGTGTGAAAGAAGTTTTTAAATGCTGTGTGAAAGGATGAGAGATAGTAGTATAGGGATATATATATGTATATATATATGAAATTTAATAATGTCATTCTTTTGAATTTATAAAAAGCTATACATTACTATGTACAAGTTTTTATAAATTCAAAGGCTACATAATCATGTTAAATAATTGTATAAAATTGGCTCCTGTTACTGAAGTAACAAGTGATCAGGTGACATTCTAGACCTTCTATGTGAATTCAGATTTTTCCGTGCTCCTTCTTTAGATTCTAAAGATATTCAGATTTATGGAGAAAATATTTTGGCAACATATTAGGCAGGCTTATCATTTTTTTTTTTTGCAGAACTGGGGATTGAACTCAGGCCCTTGTGTTTGCCAGGCAAGCACTTCTTCTACTGAGCCATCTCCCCGGCCTCAGGCTTATCATTTTGATATATCAAATACCCAAGCCAAAGAAATATGTTTAAATTCAGACTTTAAAAGGTAAATTTTACTTTTTGACTATCCAGCATCCCTCTTCTTCCTAATACTATTTTGAGTTTCCTTCGAGAATATCTCCTTCCCCATTCTCACCTATGTGGTTTGGGTCACAGTCATTATCCACTCAAATGGATTCCTGCCAGTTAATCAAAATTTCCTGTAGTTCTTGACCACAGTATTTTTATGCTCCAGATATGCATCTGTAACCTATGCACAGCTAAATACTTGCAAGGAGACTTTGCTGAGAAAAAATTCTGTTTGTCTTAATTACCTGTCTTATTGCTGAGACATGATACTTGACACCAACAACTTGAAGTAGCAAAGACTGATTTTGGCTCACAGTTTGTAGAGGTTTCAGACCATAGTAGGCTGGCTTCAAGGCAGGACAGCATGCTTCTTGGGCAGAGCAGAAGAGAGTTCTCCTGGCACAGCAGAGGAGAACTGTTTATGGCATGAAAAACAGGAGTCAGAGAGAATGGAGCAGTTGGGAAGAGAGATAAACCCTTCTAGACCATCTTCCCAAACTCCAACTTCTTCCAACCAAGACTCTAACTCTTTTTTTTTTTCCAGAACTGGGGACTGAACTCAGGACCTTGCGCTTGCCAGGCAAGCACTTATTCTACTGAGCTAACTCCCCAGCCCCAGACTCTAACTCTTAACATCACATTTGGCTATAACTGTATCAATGGATAATCCTCTGATGATTATCACATCCCTCTGATTAAATTGTCTCCCCAAAGTCCCACCCATGAGCACAAAGAGGCTTTGAGTGTACATGTATGAACAGACCATAACATCTCACCCCCATTCCTCAAAAGACTCATGCACATCTCTTCATGCAAAATGCCTTTAGTCCATCTCCAAGAGGTGCCAAAGTCCTAACAGTTTCAGTATTGTTCAAAATCCCAGTCTGAAGTCTCTTCTGAGACTTAAGGCAAGCTCTTAACTGTGGGCTCCTGTAAAAATGAAAAGAAAGTTAAATACTGCTGACATATAAGTACACAAGATAAACGTTCCATTCCAAAGGGGAGTAGTGGCAAGATAAAATGAATGGGAACAAAGCAAGGACGAAACCCAACAAGATAAATATTGAATTCTATAGTTCTGTGGCTAGCACCAGGGGAAAACTGTGAGATTTGAATGGCAAATGGCTTACCAGCATTGCCAGTGGTAGTAGCTCTCATGATTTCTCTCATGGGATGCCTTGCTTCAGTCCTTGCAGCTTTCCTCAGCTGTTTCACATTCCTTGATTCTCTAACACCTTGGTGTCACTAATGAACTTCCAGTTTTTTTCATAGTTTCATTCATTTCCCTCTCAGAAGCACACTGCCTGGCTTCTCAGGCTTTCTTCTGAATTCTGGGTGGAAACCACTCTGAGCTCAAGTCTTGCATTCTGTGTGTGCTTAAAAGAAGCATTATGTGGATGATACCAAGTTTTGCTTCCATCTTGCGCACTATCCTAATTTCCTTGTTTCATGGCTACAGAGGTCTCTGAGTGCCTGGATAGTTGAGAGTTATGAACCAAATCCCAGGGAACAAATTCTGTAGGCTGTCCTTGAGCAAAGTGCCCAGGGGCTCTTTTTTCAAATGGAAGCTTTACAGCCTTATACCATAGGTACTGGGTCTTGCTAATCCCTGACATGCTCCCAAGCCATTTTTCTCATTCTTACACAAAGTACTTGGTATCTTTTTAATGCTAATCTTCTCATCAACCAAGTTATCCTTTGCTTCAACTTTACAGACTGCAACTTTACCCAAGCTTCCTGTCTGGCAAAACTAAAAATTTTTAAAATGATTCTGCTGTGTCATTTGCTCTTGATTTTCAGTATAAATTTAGTTAAAGGAAACACGCAGTATTGCATGCCAGCATTTGAATATTAGACTGCTTTGAAATTTCCTTAAAAAAAGGAAGGGGCGGCTGATGAGATAGCTCAGGGGACTAAGCACCTGCTTAGGTAAGTGCAGGGACCAGGGTTCTATCCCTGACACCACATGCTGCATTGGCTCCACCCACAGCATGCTGAACTGGCCACTGAGATGGAACATGGTGGCACATGCCTGTAATCCCAGTGCTGGGAAGGCTGAAAACAGGAGTATCACCATGAGTCCAAGCTGTGTAGTGAGACCCTGTACCAAATACATAAAAAGAAAAAGAAATTTCCTCTGCTAGGTTATTATTATTATTTTGCCAGAGTCAAGCACACATGGCCTGAAGTCCAGATGCCAAAGGAGTCGTTTTTACAACTGAAACCACTTAGGTTGAGTCTTTACTGGTGGCCTTATTGTCAGCACTCTGGTCTACTGAGCTCTGACCAGCATCTCCCATCAAGCTTGGCTTATAGCATTTCAGGGTTCTTTCTCTGTTCAGGTCTCTAAAGCTTTGTAAACTCCTCCCAAAGCCTTTTGTTGTTCAAAGGCTTCTGAATGAAATGGTCAGGTAAAGCCACAGTGATCACTCTACTTCTCTGACACCTAAATATGACACCTTTCTTATCACTGAGACACCATACTTAATAACTCAAATCAAGGAAGGAGATGCTTGTTTTGGATGATATTGTGTAGAGGCCATCATTTTATAGAGGTGTATTGTGGCTGACAGCCAACACATAGTTGGCTGGTATAGGGAAGTGTTGTATGGCAGAAAGAGTGGAGGAGATGACCTACTAAGGGAGGTAAACTCTTCCAGGCCACTCTCTCAGCACCAGCCTCCTCCAATCAGTCTCTGCCCCTAAACATCACATTTAACTACAAGCTGATGAGTACCATTCGCAGATGAACCAGTCATCTCCCTCAAACCTCACCTATGAAAGCATGAGGTTTTGGGGTACATCTAGATATTAATGATGATACTCCTGGCATTTTAATTTCAGGATATGAGTTCTAGTGGATGCCATTATGTTATCCCAAGAGGGATAAGTAGTTCATGTGTGAAGCACAACATTAGATGAAGGCTAAGGATGACAGCAATACAACAGAGGAAGTGTTGAGAGACTGACAAAATTTATATTCTCACAGACATGATTTTAACTACTGAATTAGACCTCATTTGAACACAGAGCAAACTAGAACACTTATTACTCTAGCCAATAAATTTTCCTTGTTATTTGAACATTATGGCCCTAAATTTAGAGTTTATTTCACTATTTTACAGAAAGTATATTTACAAGACAAAAGAGAGATATAATGTAAGAAGAAAAGTTTAGTTTGTCAGGAAAGAAGGCAGAACATAAAACATTTGGAACATTGAATACACAAAGTGTAAATCTCTCTATATAAAAAGATATGAATTTTTAATGGAAACAAGGCAATGCTGTACAAATCTAAGGCAAGTAAATTATTATTGTTATGGTTTGTGTCTAGTTGTCCCTGAAAAACCTCATGCACCCATGGGACAGCTTATGGAGTTTGTGATTGATTATTGTGGGTGTGGATGCTATACTTGCCCTGCAGCAGGTAATTTGCATTACAGTGTAAGGAAGGGAGAGAGGCTAGGTAGCTGTCTGAGCTGCTGCAACTCCCTTGGCTCTCTTGCTCTTTGCTGCCACTCCCTTCACTTTCTTACCCTTTGCTGTTGCCATGAACAGCTGCCCTCTGCCCTGTGCCACTCTGCCTTGGAGCCAGCTGAGTATGGACTGAAAC
>NDGM011199184.1:0-14887 GCA_002564305.1 Octomys mimax
AGCTATTTAACCTTGTGGAAGACCTGTGCTTTCCTCTTCAAAAAGCAAGACTCCAGTGCTGCTACCAGAAAAGTAATTGGGATCTTGCTAAGGAAATGGCTGTCAGGCTCTTAACAATTTATCTGATAATGCTCTCTGACAAATGTTCTCCTCCAAAGGAAGCAGAAAAATCTGCTTATATTTAGGCCAATGGTAAAGTGTGTCTATCTGTTTTTCTCTCTGTCTGTCTATCTCTGTCTCTATTCCTTACTTCCTTTTGCAATTTAGCCAGTGAGCCACAATACCTCAAGGTAGTTGGAGAACAGATGATCCTGATCCCCAGTAAGTAGGAACTATAGCCCTTTCTAGCTGGAAATACCTAAAAGATGACAGAGATCTCCACTCCCTCAGTATCTCATAAAGAATTCTAGGGTATGAATAAGGCAGGAAGAGAAGCTGGCTGAAACTATTTGGGAAAGGAGGCATGACAAGACCTCAAGACACAGATGTGAAACAAGGCTCAGAGCCCCCACTTGTGAACTTCTCAGAAGCACTCAAAACAGGTTTGACAGGACACCAGTGTGTGAAATATAAAAAAGGAGAATTGCTCTCTGACCTATGCTCTCATATATTCTATGACTTTTCAGAGTAGTCCACTTTATGCTATAGAGTATGTTTTTATTTTCCTCCCTTTTTACTTAGTTGAACCTCACTCTGTAGAGCCTATTTTTATCCCTTTTTGTGCTTTCTGCACCTTTAATAAATGTGAAACTGTGCCACTGTTAAAAAAAAAACACCCTGATATGAGAAAAATTTTAATAAGTTAAACTTAAAACATTTTATTGGGCTGGCTAGATAGCTCAGCAGACAGGGACTGGGGTGTGCTGGCCCCGTCCCTAGAGTGCGCTGAGACAGCAACTGAGACTAGGCATGGTGGCGCATGCCCATAATCCCTGAGTTTAGGAGGCTGCAAACAGGAGGATCACTACAAGTCTGATCTGTATAGTGAGACCCTGCAGACCCTGTACTATACTAAATACATTAAAAAAAATTAAAAACATTTTATTATTTCCTATTTTTGGTACCAGGGATTGAACTCAGGATCCTACAGCTGCCAAGCAGGTGCTCATGCCACTAAGCTATCTCCCCAGCCCTAATTTTATTATTTCTGATCCTATTCTATTTATAAGAAAATTTGTACAAAGACGTATCTAGGGCTGGGGAGAATATGTGTCTGTCTGGCTCAGTAGAATAAGTGCCTATCTGGCAAGCACAGGGTCCTGAGTTCAATCCCCAGTACTGCCAAAAAAAAGACATACCCAATCTGTACACGATTAACAGAATTACATAGCATATTTTAGGAATACTGTATGTTACACCATTTCAAAACTGGTGGGGCAAGTTTTATCCATCAGATAATTTTGTAGGAAACAAATTTTACACATCTCTTTGGTGTAAGTTAGAATACTACATTGAATTTTAAGCTAAGTTCCTTTAAGCCTCAGTAATGAAAAGTATGAAAACTTTTTTTCTTTTAATCAAGGTAGACGTATATACAAAATCCTAAACACACTAATTTCACACAGAAGCAACCCAATACATTCTATACTTCTAGAATTACCAGTTCTCAGAAAATTGAAACCTAGGGGCTGGGGAGATGGCTCAGTAGAGTAAGATAGGCACTTTCCTGGCAAGTGCAAGGGCCTAAGTTCCCACCAGAAAAAAAAAAAAGAAAGAAAATTGAAACCTAATGTTAACATATTATCACCACTGATGATTCATTCTTACTACATGATTACTACTGCAAATGTTTAATTTCCAAAATTTAAAGTCCTGCTTCTAATTTAAACTGTCTTAAGTGTGTTTGGCAAACATTTTTAGTTTGGAAAATTCAACGCAATATGATAAAATTTTGCCTACCTGAGGGCAGAACTTACATGAGCGGATGGGATTAGCTTACCCAGGGCAGACCACTAACTGGGCAAATTTTGTATTAGAAAAGGGAACACTAACAGATTGAACTACCATAGTTGGCTAGTTTCCCTCCTTCACTAGAAATACTCTACAAAGACACATAAGAGTATAAACAAAAAACTAAAGTTATGTTGCTTTTTCGAAAGTACTGTTCATTGCTTAAACATGTAGTAAAAGTAAAATTAATACATGGTTGTGAATCTAATTCCCTTGTCTTATTCTTAAGATCTATGAGTTAATTTGTACATATTGATACATGAAGAGAGTAATGTCTAGAGATGGACAGCTGATTCATTTGGGAGTACATTCTGCCACAACACACACAAAAAAATTATATGTACAGTACCTAAGTCCCTAGAGATTTTGTAACATATGTCCGCCTCAGAATGAGATTATTAGGGCTGGCCAAATAGCTCAGCAGATTAAAGCACCTGCAAGCAGGTGTAGGGGCCAGGGGTTTGATCCCTGGGCCTGCAGTACAGGCCCTGGCCCTGGGGTGCACTGAGATGTCAATTAAGACTGAGTGTGGTAGTGTGCGCCTGTACTCCCAGCTCTTAGGAGGCTGTAAACAGGCAGATCACTACGAGTCCGATATAGTAGTGAGACCCTGAACACCCTGTAGACCCTTCCCCAAGGAAAAAAAAAGAAATATTATTATTACTATTAAAGACACAGCATGTTGAAGTTAAAATTCCTTTTTTTTTTTTTGAGATCAGATCTGGAATTCACAATCTTTCCACCTCAGCCTGAGTGGGTATAGGTGCATGCCATTATACTAGGCTATGAGGATAAGACTTGAAGTTGAAAATTTAATATGAATTTCCATTCTTACTGCTAGCTATATAATCTCAAAAATGTCAGTCAGCCTGTAAGGTGTCCTTTTACTCTTCTTTAATATTGGCATACACTATATACATGAAAAATACTATAGACAAAATTTTTAAGTTATAAAAACTTTATATGGGGCTAACTCTTGGGAGCTAAAGCACCTGCTTAGCCAATCTTAGGTAAGTGCAGGGACCACATTTTGATCCCCAGCAGCACATGCCAAGCCAGTCCCACCGCCAGGGCACTGTAGTGCATGCCTGTAATCCCAGTGCTGGGGTGGCTGAAAGCAGGAGGATCACTATGAGTTCAAGCTGGATAGAGAGACCCTGAAACAAACAAATACATAAAAAGAAAAAAATTTTGCAAGTTGTAAGAACACCACATAAAATATTAATTTAATCATGAGGAAAATTTTATGAACCTCTCCAAAAAGAAGCTGATTTTCTACATATTCACCCCAGCCTGGTATTCTGGTTGCTTCAAATTTACACAATGTTATCAAATAACTGCATGACAACCAGGAACTTAGCCACTTGGAGACACCTATTTTAATTAACAGGCTGAGAACAACTCCATGCAAATGATACTTCCTAATTAATTTATACATGTTGTTGCTTCATTTCATACTTTAAGCATTACAAATATTCACTTCATTATGTGATTTCAGTCATAGTTAAATTTTAGGTTAAAAGCATGAGATAACTACTGTCATTTCCATTTTACACATAAGGAAAATGAAGCTAAAAAAAATTAAGCATCTTACCAAAAGTTATAATGAGCAAGTTCTGGGGCTAGTATTCAAATTTCAAGCTAAGTCCTTGGTTTTTGCCTACTTAATGATTTTTTTGCTACAAAAATACTTTTCACTTTAAAATAGGACAGATTTTAAGGCAAATGAATTATGTTTAGACAACCTGAAGTTTCAAATACTCAAGCTAGGGATGGCTATCTTTGAGAGGAAGTATTCTGAAGCCTGGTCACAAGTTTCATCTTCTAGAGTTATTACAACATTGGTATCAGAAATGAACTACTACATAACTATTTGCACACTTTAAAAGAATCTTGTCCAACAGATCACTCTTTGGAAAAGCTGCCCACAATAGGTGTCACTACCCACATATGGTCTAAAACTAAGTATTTAAAATGTGGCCAACTCAACTGAAGAATAAAATTTCCAATCTTATATATTTTGGTAAAATATGAAATCTGATAATCTATAATGAACACATACATTTATAATTTATACTTTTATGAATTTATATTTCACTTATAGCTGAGGCTTTTAAATTCTGCACTGACCAAAGCAATTACTTAAAAGTCAAGCAGCCAAGTATGCAAAGTTAAAATATTAGCAAGTCCCAAGCATACATCCATATAGTCATTGCAGATCAAGATAACATGTTAAAAAAAAAAAAAAAAAAAAAACAGGCAGTGAAAATTCTTTAAAAGACAAAACACAAAACAAATAAGACTGAATTTCTAGAGGCAGCCAAGAAAACTTCATGCACAAGTTTTATAATCATCACATTTTTATTTCCAGATGAAGCATCCAAACAAGTATATGCTCTTAAAGCAAAATACAATGCCAAACACAATTGTGGATCAGGCATTTTACCTGAAGACTTATTTTTGTTCTTGAACCCTCAATGATAGCAGTAGAAAACAAAAGGAGCTGAAATGTGAAATAATGCCTAGAAAAATCATGAATTAAAAATAATTTGAACAGTCGTAAAAAGAATGAAAATGCAAGGCTCACAGGGTAAAGTTATATACATTTTCACAGATCAAGCTATCTCTGGTTTAAAAGAAAGCAACGCTAATAATCCAGACTGCTGGTTCATGAGTTTTTATTGTACTGGAATATAACTGAGTTTAGAAATATTATTTGGCAAAGGGAAGATGCTAGTTTTACTGTAAATTAAATATATCAATAAAATATGGGAGTAACTTATTAATCTGTCTAAAACTGGATATTCCTGGCACCAGCTTTTATTCTTCCTAGAATCTTATTATGGTTTGACTAGGAATTATTGGTTTTTCTGCTTAAATGCCACTGACAAAGTATCAATGCTTTTTCCTTAGCTTAAATATAGAAATAATTATAAAAATGTTAAGTACCTTTCATCTGAACTGTTAGAAATAATGTAAAATTAAGGTTCTTTAAAAAGGAGATAGAATTTACAACTCTTGATGACTTTTTTAAAATGGTACACTATTGGGAATATTTTGGAAATTGCAATATTGGAATTGTGTAAATGAATGCAGTCTCATGGGACAAGTCACAAACCTCTTTGAGAATCATTTTCTCTGAATACACTGTATGCCATAATACCTACATCTTGGCTTGGAGAGATACCTCAGTGGCTTGCCTGGCAAGCACAACGTAGAGACAGAGACAGAGACAGACGGACACAGAGACAGAGAACCTACATCTTATGTTGGGCTTTAATACTGATGATTAAAAATAAGAGGTAATGAATGTCAGAATATTTAAAAGGCACAAAATGTTAGCTGAATGTAGATAAAATGTTAATAAAAAACAGTGCTGAAATATAGGATAGCAAAGGTACCAATTAACTGACTGACCTCATCGTGCAAGGGGCCAACACATGGAAGAGAAGGTAAGCCTGTAGCATCAGCAGAACCAGGAAGAAAGTACTGGAACTATTATTCATGTTGTTATAGTCTATCAAAACTATCATTAGTTTTATAAGCTAGGATTTTGTAGGCAGTAACATTTTGTTAGAACGAACTGCAGAACAAATATTATAATACTAAAGTATAAGAATAAAATATAAGGCTCTCTTTTATTTTTATCTAGAGGCTGTGAAATAATTAACAGGCTGACATAAATATTATACAAAGGTCACAGCACTAAGGGACTAGTTGGTACTAAAGAAGAATGTTATGTTGTAATGAAGGTTCAATGTGGCCAGTTATTGCATACTAAAGTAGGTGGAAGTTTGGGCTTTCCAGTAAAGTTTCTCATTCTCAAAATACTGGCTTGAGGTTTTGACACTATGTTAGGCAAATAAAAGATGTCTGTGAGGCAGTGTAGGCGAGGCTTTGTAACCTCTATATTGAAGACAAGGGCAGGGAACCTGGTAGGTTTTGCTCATCCAAGTATGTAGCATTATGTTTTGTATGCAGTAAATGTTTGGTAAGTATTATTTTAACAACTACTGTAATAAAAGGCCTCAGGAGATATGAGAAAACACTAACAAGTAAACAGTCAATGAATAGAAAAAAATACGCCAAAGCATGAACTCATTGCTAGTAATGAATTGGGCACTTTACAGTGTTGGAGACTCTTGACTGATACATATATTCCATATAGTATTTTTAGAGTGTACTGATCCCTGACCTTGAAACCATAATATTAAGTAAAATAAATCAGACATACAAACTTAAATAGTGCATCTTTTCTCTTACATGAGAAACCCAAATTATAAACAAAATGCAAAATAAAAGGTAAAAGAAGTACAGAAATAAATTTTTCTCATATGGAAAGGGGGCCAGGGTGCCCTGAATTCAGTTCCCAGTGGGAAGAAAAAGCAAAGGGAAAGGGGACTGAGAAAAAGGGAAGAGGATGAAAAGCAGAATTAAAATGTTATGTACATATACTAACTCCACACAAGGAATGTAAACATTATATAGTGCAAATATGTACTTATAAACAAAAGTATTGACTCTTGCGTTGAGGAATTCATACTAATCAAATGAATATATGCTAGCTTTACCAGTAAGTACTTACATTTATTACCATGTATGAGTGTGTTTTTATTTTTAAGACAATGCCTTGCTATGTAGCCCAGGTTGGCCCTGAACTCACTATACAGTCCAGGCTGGCCTTGAACTCACAGCTATCCTCCTGCCTCAGCCTCCTGAGTACTGGGATTACAGGCATGTGCCACGACACCTGGCTGTATGACTGAATTATTAAATGTATTTATGTACAAAGTATTAAAAATGTCTACCTCTGAGATAAAAGCTAAGTGTGAACAAGGAAAGAAATTGGAGAAAACTCCAAATTCAGCTTAAGAGTTGAAGAAAAACACATGTTAAAAGATTCAGCACTTAATAGTGTATAAGGTAGCCAGTGTGAAGGGAAAAATAACAAAAAAAAAATTTACAATAAAAATTGTGAATTAATGTGTTCCTGCAGCTTGAACCATTGGTGGTCCACGCACAAACATCCCATTTGTCTGCCTATAATAAAAATTAAACACTTTTGTAGGTCTTTTTACTAAAGAAATTAATTCAGAGCCACTTAGTAGTGAAACATACAAATTACAGTCATGTTGGGCATGCGTTAATTTGGAGGACAGAGATCCGTCACAAATTTATTACGAAGATCTTCCAGTTAAGCTCCACCAATCTGGAGAAGATTGAGAAAAAAAAAGTAAAAATAATAAGAAAACACCAAATAAACGTACCATTTATCATGTATGTAACATGATAAATGGTATACTATCTACGTTGAAAAATCAACGTATTTGCTATTTATACTAAAAAATATAGGGAAGCAAAAGTCCAAAATTACAGGCAAAAATATAAAGGCTCAATTGTGAAGGCAAATCTGAAAAAGGGAAAAAATTCTAAAAAGGGAGATGAAACTAAGACAGAGACAAAATACTTCTGAAATCCACAGGGAAAAGAGAAGACAGAAATTAGAAAAATAAATTGGTACTGAAGAATTAAGAACCAGAGAAAATGTTATCTATAAAAGACAAGAAGATCCAATGATGTGTACCTACTGTCACAAATATTAATGTAACAATTACTTGAGAAACTCAGGTGGATCATTCAAGTCCAGAGTTTAAGACCAGCCTAAGCAATACAGAGAACACCACAATGCAAATAAGAAACTATTACAGAAATAAAAGGTCTAGATTTACATACGTAAGGACACACTGAGTCCAAGAAAAAAAAAAAAACCAAAAAACTAGCCCAGAAAAATCTATTCTATCACAAGCATCACGGCACCACAGGCCTCATCAGACCCGACCCCGGGTACGCTGGGCTGGCCACTGAGACCTGGTTGGTGGTGAACACCTATAAGCCCAGAGCTAGGGAAGCTGAAAAACAGGAGGATCACTAAGAGTCTGGGCTGCACAGTAACAGCCTGTACCAAATACATTAAAAAAAAAAAAAAAAGAAAAGAAAGACACTACTAAAAACACAATCTATGCCACATGTGGTATTGCATGCCTATAATCCCAGCACTTGGGAGGACGAGTCAGGAATACCCCTGTGAGTTCAAGGCTAGCCTGGGTTACATGCCAAACCCTGTCTCAAAAACCCAACACACAAATAAAACAACAACAAACAAAACAACCCCAATTAATCTAGGAACCCCTCCAATTACTCTAGTAAGTACTGTTCAAAACTACAGATTTGATTCTAGCACCAAAATCAAAGATATCTTTGGACACCCTGGGAAAAAGAGTAAATCCATTATCAACAGGAAAGAAAATCAGATTTGTCTCAGACTTCTCCATAATAACACTTTACAAGTTTGAAACAAATGCTTTCAATAACCTCAAATATATAAAGTATGACCTAAAAACCTCATAATCAAATTGTTATTGATGGGGCCGGGGAGATGGCTCAGTGGAAGAAGCGCTTCCCTGGCAAGCACAAGGGCCTGAGTTCAATCCCCGGTTCCACCAAAAAAAAAATATAAAACTAATAAAAAATAAAAAATAAAAATAAAAATTGTTATTGAGGACTGGGGAGACAGCTTAGTAGAATATGAGCCTGCCTGGCAAGCACAAGGTCCCGAGTTCAATCCCAGGTACTGGAAAAAAAAAAAAAAAAAATTGAAATCCCAAATTAGCAGTGTGTGGTTAAACATAAAAGAAATCTAGGGACTACTACACACGGGCCCAGCTCAAAAGACTTATATAAGAAGCATGAACTTTAGCTAGTCCAGAGATGCATAGACAAACTGAAACACAAGGACTGGCAGTGAGAACTGAACCAACTCAAGATTGAAACCAAACTGGGAAGTATTATTGGATAATATATATAGACTACTTAACAAAAGGTAAGGGTAGAAAGCAAAGGAAGTTCCATTTAATTGTCTCCTTTTTCTTTAATGACTAGATATCAAGACCATCATTTAAAGCTCTTACAAGGCAAGGCAAAGTATAAAAAAATTTAACAAAACAAACAAAATAAACATTGAGATAATATAGTAACAAATCAGGACAGGGCTGCAGTTGTAGCTCAATGGCAGCACCCTAGCTTAGTATGCTCAAAGCTCTGTGATTGATCTCTAAGATGAAGGGGAGGGGAAGAAGGGGAGGAAAGGAGAAAGAGCAAGGGAGGGGGAAATAGGGAGAAACAAAATATATTAATTTCACTATTGATCTTAGAAATTAAAAGTATTTCTGTTGAAATATACAAGGATTAGCAAAGATACAAAGTTAAGCTTATGTAAGGGATCACTTAAAAATTTATAATTATTCTTAACTTTAAAAAGGGCAAAAACTGGTCATTTGATGAAACAGTTTTAAAAGCCATAAAACCAGAAAGTAGACTGAATTAAAACTGGTTCACCATCTGAAGAAATGTAAATGGTCTAATCAACAGACTGAAAGATTAGATTTCAAGCAAAATCTAACCCTGCACTGTATTTAAAAAGGGTACCTGACATGAAGATTCAGGAAAGATAAAAGAAAAAAGCATTTAGTAGGTAGATAAAAACTAAAAGAAAGATAAAAATAAAGAAACAGCCATGGCCCAATGCAAGACAACATAGGTTCCTGACTAACTGCAACAACTGAGACCATGGATCCCTTGTGCTGGCCACAATAATCCACCAACTCTTGAGCCAGCACAGTATAGCAAAGGTGCCAATGAACCAACTGACCTGACTGGAAGGGCCCAACATACGGGTAGAGAAGATAAGCCTGGAGCATCAGCAGAACCAGGAAAAAAGTAATGATCAGTATCAGTCCCAACAAAAGCAAATGGCATGAAGTTTCATTCCAAAAGTGACCCCAAAGGTGGCTACAGTTGAAGAAACCCAGGTGTCCACTGCATTGCCCGAGAAAATTTAATCAGGCTTCACTTTGAGACAGGGCTGGTTAGGAATGAGCCACAAAATAACTACTGAACAACTGTACCTTCCTATAATCACTAGGTGAGAAACAGTGCTAGGAGACAAGTGTGGAAAGAGTGTGGGCTAAAAAGGCCCCCTAACAAGTAAGAAGCCATGCCTGGCAAGTGTAGTTTTCAGAGGAGATCGCATCTAAAAGGGTTGGCATTAAGTCCAACAGTCTTGAAACCCCATGCTGACACCTACAGCTAGCAGAGACCATAAAGCTGATTGCTTTTCTCATCTGCTAAGATGAGCAAGGACACACCTGAGTTTGGACAGTTGCAGCAGCTCGGGCTGAATGAACAGCAGGGACTCTGGAACAGGAAGGATACTTAACAAATAGGCCTTTAGTCTAGGCAAAGAAAATTGTGACTTGTTGGGTTCTAAGACTTAAAGAAACCATTCAAATATGACGAGGAAATTTTTCTCTTTCTTCTTCATTCATTAGCTTTGGGGGACTCAGGGTTTTTCTCTATATTTTCTTTTATCAACTTTTTTAAAAATGTATTTAGTAGAGAGTCTGCAGGGTCTCACTACACAGATCAGACTTGTAGTGATCCTTCCTGTTTTTCAGCCTCCCAAGTGCTGGGATTACAGGCGCATACCACCATGCCCAGTCTTATTTGTCAGCTCAGCACACCTCATGGGCAGGGCCAGCATGGCAGGCTGGGGATCAAACCCCGAGGCCCCTGTGTCTGCCTAAGCAGGTGCTTTAATCCACTGAGCTACCTGGCTGGCACCTCCTCTTAACTTTTAAATCTTTCTTTTTGTCTTTTATTTTGATATTTTTCTGCATTTTTTTTTTCTGGTACAGTTCTCTAGTATCACTGATTTTCTTTTTATTCTTAAAAAGGGTCCCCATCTCAACTTTTGTGTTCTGCTTCATATCTTTTTTCAATTAATTTTTCCAATTATACTTTCCTCACTCTTTAGTTTCCAACCACCTTTGTTTTCACTATATAACCAGCAACAAGTTCCTGCTGGCTTGATTCACCAATAGTACCTGCAGCTCTGATCACTTTTATCAATGTTTACTAATAAAATTAATAAAATCTATAAATATACTGAATATAATTTGCTGCTTAAATTTGAATATTATCCCAATCAAAAAATTACAATAATAATCAACAAATTTCATTAAATTTAAAAAATGTATATTCAGAATAGTTTATCAGTAATTATAGTGGTACAGTGGCTCACAAACACTTGTTTGCAAACAATCTAGTTCATCAACAAAAAGTTTTTGTTTGCCAACTCTGCATCAAGTGACAAACATGACTGACATCTTTCCCACACAAATACAAATGTGGCCATCTTTTCCAAATTTGCAGAACAAATTAAACTCATTGAACCAAGGTTTCATTCAATTTTATTTTTTGCAAAGAAATCTCACGAGGACCTCAGGCATCTAGAACTGCTGTAGCACCATCAACTGTATTATAATCTTTTAATACTATTTTAATGTTTTCCTAAGGAAATATAATATGACATTCAGTCTGCTAAATCAATCTCTTTCTTTGCACTGTTATAATCAAAGATCCCCTGAGAAGCAGTACAAGCTACCTAGTGGAACAGTTAAAAGTACCACCTGTGGGATAGTCAATTCAAATCAGAGCCCCCTGACAGCAAGGCATACCAATTACAACCTTGTGGTGAACATGTTACGCTTTATGGAAGCATGAATGCACCATTTAGAAAACAGGTCCACGAAAAGGTACCAAACAGAAATTCAACACATTAAGAATTCCATTAGAAGTGTTAGTTGTGAAAGCAACTAATGTGAGAACAGAGGGTCAGAAATAGAAGATAAGAGTTGTAGTCAGTGACCATTATAGAGACATGTCTTTAAAAAAATTAATATGAAAAAACAGATCCAATAGCTGCTAGAAGAGACATAAGGCTGATCTAAAATTATTTGAATTCAGTGAAAAATCAGAAGATAACATAAATGGTAAACAACAAAACCCTGTGAACAGAAATAATGACAGAGAACTTTGCAAATAAGGGAAAAGAATTTAACACATGGATATGTAACGCAGAATCTGAAATAACTATGATCAGAAGAGAACCTCTCCATTATCCATTACACTCAAAATCCCGTAAGTTCAACACAAGAATAGAATCTTAAAAAATTTTTTTAAAAAAGCATTGTTCACTTTATAAAGAATTACAGCAGCCTCAACACAAATCTTGAAGTGATATGTTTTAAGCCCTAAGAGAAAACAATGTCTAACCCTTGGTGATACATTCTGTGAAACTACTGTTCAAGATTGATGGGGAAATAAGCTATTTCCATGATAAAGAACACTTAAAAGAAATTCATGACAACCAAAGTAGCACTCCAAAAAATTCTCAAGGATATCCTAGAAAGAGACAATGAAAAAAATCAATGCCAGCTGGCCAAACAGCTCAGCAGATTAAAGTGCCTGCAAGCAGGTGCAGGAGCCTAGGGTTCGATCCCCAGGCCTGCCATGGCAGCCATACTGAGATTAAATTGAGACTTGGCAGGAGCACAGGCCTGTAATCCCAACACTTGGGAAGCTGTAAACAGGCGGATCACCATGAGTCCGATCTAGTAGTGAGACCCTGAACAACCTGTAGACCCCTCCCTAAAATACAGGAAAAAAAAAAAAAGAAAGAAAAATCAATGCCAAAAAGTTTAATACTGTGAATACAACAGTAGGTTCATTAGCTAAGTAAAAGGGAAAGGAAGGGTGGGTTAATTTGTTAGCTTACAGGTTGGAATAAACAGATCCATCATAGTTTTTAAAGAACATAAGTCAAATTAACACTTAAGAGAGCTGAGGGTACAGTTCAATGATAAAGCACTTGCCTAGTATGCATAAATAAGGCCAGGCATCTGATTCTGGCACCACTACCACCACCACACACATAAAAAAGTAATGGTGGTGACAAGGAGACTAAAAGTCTTATATGGGTCACAGAAGAAAATAGCATTAAAAAATTCAATCCAAAACTAATGTCACAGATATTTGTGTTAATAATATAGTACAGGGCCAGCCAAATAGCTCAGCAGATTAAAGCACCTGCAAGCAGGCACAGGGGTCAGGGGTTTAATCCCCAGGCCGGCCATGCTGGCCCCACCCACAGGCTTCGCTGAGATGGCAATTGAGACTGAGCTTGGTGGTGCGCACCTGTAATCCCAGCACGTGGGAGGCTGTAAACAGGAGAATCACTACGAGTCCAATCTAGTAGTGAGACCCTGAACATCCTATAGATCCTCACCTAAAATACAGAAAAAAATTATAATATAGCTACAAAATATACAAAGCCAGAAAAAAATGCTTTAGGACATATATCAGCAAAACAAAACTAAATACAAGAAAAATTGGCAAAACCACAGTCACGCTGTGGATACTATAATAAACTTCTTCCTAAATTTGTCAGACTATGACTCTGTTCATATGCAAAGGAAGATAGAGATTATGTCAATAATATAGACAAACTCAATTAAAAATTAGAAAAATACAGAAGTAGATTTTTCACTCTATAGAAAACATGTTTCTCTTACACTCACAATTGATGGGACTCAATGAGGTTGTTTGCCTCAAAGACAACATTGTTTCAGAAACAGAAGTATGTATGGGTGGCTTTCTCTATTACAATGAAAATTGCTTCCCATTAATTATCTCCATCAAGATCAAGACCTTGAAACTATTAAGGTTTTTCCCACATTAATCCCTGAGTCAAAGAGGAAATTATCTAGAAATCAAGAACAACCAAAAAAAGACATCTTATTTAAAACCTGAGGTAAATTAAAGAAATTATAGGAAAAATATTTGCCAGTTGTGGCAGTAAATATTTGTAATTCCATTACTCTGAAAAACTGAGGCAGGGAGTCTCTTAAGTTTGAGCTCAGCCTAAACAATGTAAAAAAACCAAAAGAGGCTTTTTAAATAATTTATAGAAAAAGTTTAATTTTTAAATTTTTGTTATTGAACACTGAAAAATAAATTAAGTAGCCTTATTCAGCACTTATAAAATTTAGCTTTATTTACAACTTTAACATATCTTCTTTAAAAGTACCAACTGAATATTTTAGCTAGCCTAAGACATGTAACTCTAAAATGACAGAAGTAATATAACCAAAGATATTTAAGAGATTAAAATAACTGTGAGGAAATGTTACATATCATGCTATATAGACCTTAATTGGGAATTTATTTATTGCATTTTAGTACAGGGTTTACAGGGTCTTACTATGTAGATCAGACTCACAGTGATCCACCTGTGTTCAGCCTCCCAGAAGCCCAGTCTCAATGGCTATACTGTCACACCCAGGCAAGGGGCCAGCATGGCATGATGCTGCATCTGCCTAAACTGGTACTTTAATCCACTGAGCTCTTTGGCCAGTCCTTAATTGGGAAATTTAGAGGGAAAGGACAGTTTTCCAGTGAAACAAAACTTGACTGGGGAAAACTATAGAACATGAGTATACTAACAGAGGACCAACAAAGAGCTATCTTTAAAAGTGTAGAAGGTTCTAGAATTGTTTTGTATCTGATAGGAAAAGAAGAAAGCCTCCTGAATTAGTCAAATTTTTGCAGAGCAACAACTCATTTATTTGTATTTTCTTTATGCATATCCTTGGTAGCAATGTTTAAAAGAAAATAACCATATCAAAGAGTTAAAAATCCAGGAACATTAAAAATCAACTGAATTAGAACATTTGGAAAACCATCAACAAAATTTATCAAAAAGTAAAACATTATTTAATAAAATTGTTTTTTACTGGAAAGAGAAAAAAATGACACAATAAAGATTTAATAAAATTCAAATCAAGTTAAATAGGTAAACACTGGGCCAGTGAGATAACTCAGCAGACTTAGCAAGCTCTGGGACCGGGGTTCAATTCCCATCTACCACACGCCTCGTCAACCCCCACCCCCAGGCATGCTGAGCTCGTCACTGAGACTGAGCATGGTGGCACATGCCTGTAATCCCAGCACTGGGGAGGCTGAAAACAGGAGGATCACT
>NDGM011199186.1:0-16835 GCA_002564305.1 Octomys mimax
TCCATGGGAAGGAAGCAGCCAGCCACCAGCCAGGATGCAGAAGTCACTGGAAACAGACTCGGCCGCTAAGCCAGCACCCCCTCCCAACTGGGCACAGCTCCAGGAAGGAGGAATGAGGACTCAGGGCTGGGGAGCAGGGAGGCTGGAGAGGCTGGGGCAAGCAGAGTAGCAAAACAGAGAAACAATCTCGGGATAATGAGGACAAGCAGCTAAATGTGATGTCTAATGCCAGGCGCAATGCAAGAGCGACTTTTCCACTGCAGTTGTTCATAAATTCAAAACAGCTTCAATGAAAGAGAAACAGCTTGGGAAACCTCTGCGAATATAAATATATTCGTGTGTGTGTGTGTGTGTGTGTGTGTGTTTATAAGGAGGGAGGGAGAGGAAGAGAGACGGAGACAGAGAGAGATCAGCCCTGCCCAACCTAAAACATCAGAGTTCGATTATGACCAGTAATGAGGGACAGTGTTGATGCTAATGAGAAAAGTTAGCATATTGTACTTCATATGTTTGTAGCTCTTTTAAAACCCGCTCTTGCTCTGTGTCTGTATTTACGTCTGCCAGTTGTGGAGCCACTGAACCTTGTGCTGCCATTCAAATAAAAGCAGCCCTGGTGGGCGTCCCTTCTCCCGGCCGCCCCTTGAAGCCTAAGCCACCCACAGCTCCAAGGATGCAGACCCCACAAAGACTCCAGCTTCCCCCAGAAAGGGGTGACCCTGGGCCACCTTCCTGTGTGTAGCCACAGCGCCAGCTAAAGGCCCGAGGAGCTGCCCACCTTTGGGTATCAGCTACACCGTGCTCTTGTCCTGTCCAGACAGCCGGGTCAGAAAACAGATGAAAGAAAGGCAGTCCTGAGGTCAAGCTCATCCCCTTCTGCCTCCTCCTGGGGTGACCCGGACTGGAGAGGCTTCCCTTCCCATGTGAGGCGCTCAGGGGGAAGCAACTGAGAGCAGCAGGGGCGGAGGCCAGGGCCTCAGCGGGGGACCGGAGCTCGGCTTTCATCGGGCTCTGGTACCTACGGGGTGAGAGCATCTTCCTTTGTCTAGAACTGAAGCTTTCCAAGCCTGTGAAATTTCAGGACCAAAATTTAAAAACCGGAATCTCTAACTACTGTAGCACCCAACACAGGGTCCTGGACAAACTGCTGAATCTTTCCGAGCCTCAATTTCGTCATATTGGCATCAGATGTTCACCTTGTAGAAGGCTGCAGCTATCTTTGTCCCTTTCTCCTTACTGGGACAAAATACCCGATTCCCCCAACTCAAAGGAAGAAAGCTGTATAGGAGGTCATGGTTTTTTAAAAAAATTCAGTCCATAGTCAGCCGAGGCAGGAAAGGCGTGATGGGAGGGTCCAGCCGAGGAAAGCATTCAGGAGGCAGGGAGTGAAGGGTGGAGCCAGGAGGGAAACCGATCCTTCCAGGCCACGCCCACGGCCCAGCCCTGCCGGACCTGCCTCCTAGCCACGCACTCCGAGGTTGAACTTACTGGAGAATGAACCCACTGATAAGCATAACACCCAACGGCCCAAATGGAAGGCGTCAGAGAAGCCCCAGCCTCTAGGGTGGCCCTGTCTCTCTGATCCCGACCCCCTCCAGTGCAGCCAAGGCCTTGGGTCAGTGGCGAGCCTCTGTCCGGTCCCCAAGCCATGGTCTTGCTTATCAGGACTACTGCCTGGCTCTGCACCCAGGGCAGCCCCAAGAACGTCTGTACGCTCCTACATCTTGGCTGCATTCACAAGTGCACCCCAAAATCAGTGTCCAAACAGAAAACAAGCCAGATGCATGTGCTGTTTCCCTGTGGAAGGAAAACATGCTCCTTTCGTCACATGAGGATTGCTTCACAGCCCGGTGACGTCACTGGGGCCTCCCACACCCGCAGGAGGAGGCGGAGCCCTGGAGGCAGCTGAGTGGGCGCTCAGCCTCGGAGAAGACACGAATTCGTAGGCATGCAGAAGCTTCACGCAACCTCCTGGCTTCTTCCCCTTTGCAGGTGGCGCCAGGCGTCAGCACGGAAACAGGGCTTTGATTGATTCACACGCTGATTGCAAATAGGAGACCGGGAAGCCAGGACGTTCCTTTGCTTTCATAAAGAAAGCAGGCTGGAGAGTTAGCTCAGTGGCACATGAACCTGTCTGACAAGCACTAGGTCCTGAGTTTGATCCTTGTCCCAAAAACAAAAACAAAAATACAAACAAACAAACAAAAAACAGCACATGGAAGGACACGGACTCTGGAAAGCTGACCCTGGGTCCCTTTCTAGATGAACGAGCAGAAGGGGGCCACCTTCCAGAAATTACCAAAGCAGAATGTTGCTGCCTCAGGTACTTTTCTCTTGTTGCTGGGACAAAATGCCCAACATCCAAAATTAAGGAAGGAAAGGATTATTTAGCTCACAGTTTGTGGAGGTTTCAGTCCATCCTCCTCTGCCTCAAGGCAGAGTCCCCCCATGGCAGAGAGCAGCAGCTCATGGTGGTAGAAGACAACAGCAAGATCAAAAAGGGAGGAGCAGCGGCCAAGAGCAAGCCTCTCCCTTCCTTGTATGGCATTCAAGCCATCCCCCCCCATGGGGGCCGGGAGTAACACTCACATCCATAATCCCAGCATTGGATCATGAATTAGTTACAAACTCTATAAGCTCACCCGTGACTGCATGAGGCTTTGGAGGGACACCTAGACACAAACTGTAACAGTTGCTCATGCCCTAGCTGAGGCCATCTGAACCAGGAGGAGCACCTGAGGTGGCCCAGGCCTGGGAACATGGTTTCCAGTGATACTCTGCTAGAGCTCCTTCTTGGAAGTGAGCCCACACATGCTGGTGTCCCAGATCCAGACGGCAACCCAAATACATGTCCTGCATCACGGTGGCTGAGATCAGTGTGACCTTTAGCCGTGGAGGTGAGGTAACCAGCCTCCTAGCCAGGGGCACAAGAGAAAGAGTTATAGTCAGGGCAACCCTGGCCTTCGGTTAGGACAGGGGAGCCAGGGCAGAGATAACAGTAGACAGGTCCCCTATACACTGCATGTTAGGGACACGCCAAGTGTCACCCCAGGGACTCTCAGTATAGCAGACAGGGTGGCCTGGTGGTAGCTCTCTGGCCCTGGCCCACTCTCACCCTGACTGTCTCAGCTACTTTTCTTGCTGAGACAAAATACCCAAGACCCCAGGTTAAAGGAAGAAAGTTCATACAGGTTTCATTCCATAGCCTGCTGGCTCTAAGACAGGTGGCATATGGCAGAGGGCACTACTTCCTCCCCCTGATTCCTGTTGCTCTTGCCGACTTCTGCTACCTTGAAGCATTGCCCCTGTGCCAAGCCACCCTGCCTTGGACCCTGAGCTAAATAAGCCTTTCCTGCCTTAACTTTGGGTGCTGGGTATTTTGTCTGAGCAAGGAGAGAAAAGAAACTAAGAGAAACCCGTAACAGTTGAAGCCAAGCCTCCCCCCGCCCAGTGAAGGATTTCACTTAAAAGCTTGCACATTGCTCACCCTTAGTAGATCATCACAGGACAGCGACAAACCTGAGACAGCAGCAGGCCTTCTCGTGTGAGGTCCTTTGCCTCTTCACAGGAGTCCCCTGCTGGCTTCTCTCTAAGCTGTGCACAGAGCTCCTTCCCTGCTTATCTAAAGCCAAGGTCTTCTGCAAGCCAGAGGAAATGGTTTTTGTTAAATTGCAACTGTGAACATAATTTTAAATACAATGCAGGTGTTCCCAGATCTAGAAGGTGCTAAATGACCCACGATAAGACCTTCTTTAGCTGACCACATTTGCTGCCTAGGCCCTTTCCACACCCTCAAGCCTTTACACAGACCCTACTCGCTCACCCAGACTGCGCTCGGAGACCCGCCTCTCGGCAGCACACCAGATCTGAATTTCTTGTCTACTGGTAAAATTCCTCTCTCCACCTGCACCACCAGCCTTCCATGTGCCGTCTACCCAGCAGTGGATTGAGCCCCGGACCTCCACACTGAGCTACACCCCCAGCTCTTCCTCACTTTCTACTTTGAGACATAGTCTTCCTAGATGACTGAGTGGCCCAGGAGACTCATCACAGCATAGTGTTATCATTAGCGTTGCTAGGAAACCATAAGCCAGGGCCATGGTGCCCTGCCCGGGTTAATGCCTCCCCCACCCCAGATGATGAAGCTCCTCCTGCCCTCACCTCCCCTAAGCCTGGTGCCACCCAGTAAGATGAGCAGGCCTGTTTCCTTCCTACCATTGTACCCCACGGAGACGCAGAGACTTTCATTCTTTCTGCAGGACTACAGAGCCCAGACATGGCAGAGCCAGGAAGGCCTGGGACGCAAGTCCTCTGTCTTAGAGATGCCCCTCACAGCCTCTTGGTGGCCCTGGAGCTATAGCCACTACCGTGAAACCCGTAGCAGAAGAGCAGAATTCCTCCCAGGAGAATGCCCACCCCTAAGTGGGTTTCAGAGATGTACTGTCCCCCGAGGTCCCTTCGCAATCGGCCAAGCCCAGACAACAGCTGAGCCGCCCCAAGTCCACTGCAGAACGGGGCTCAGAAGGTGGGAGGCCAGGCTCTGCCCACGTGGTCCAGGAGACACAGCCTAGTGTGGCTGCTGAGCCAGAGCCAAGGGCTGCCACGTCTGAAGGGTCCTCTCCCCAGATCCCATGGGGCACCTCTCCAGCCTGAGCCACCAAAAGGGCTAAGTCTACAAGATACAAAGCATGAGTCTTCCAAGAAAGTCTTCCAGGGGCTGGCTGTGCCTGGGAAATCACACAGCTTGAGACTTTCAGTCAGAGACGTGGAGGCCGAGGGGGAGTGACACGCTGGTCCCTTAACTGAGTTACAGAAGCCACAGCAAGATCAGTGAGTCACCCAGCACCCAGCCCACTGCCTCTGCCCACTTGCCACCTTACATTTAATCAGAAGACCCTTCTGGTCTCCCCGCCTTCTGTGAGGACAGAAGAGGTGATTATTTTCCTGTTCCCTAGAAAAAGACCTCGGAGCCCGGTGTTTCTTCCCTGAGTTCCCCCATGGCCCCGGCACCCAACAACCATGAAGGACCTGGAACACCTGGAAGACAGTGGAGAAGGGGCTGGATACGGGTCCCCAGCTAGCAGACCAGGCCAGGGCACCAGGGCCAGGAAATCTGAAAGAAGAAGTTCCTCCTGCCTTGGCCGCGACAAGGAGGTGCTTGGGGCTGTGTTGCTGAGACCTGTAGCCTGTCTCCCCTTCCAGGAATCCAGGCTTTGTGGTACTTTTGAGAAACCTGAACAAAGTTAAGCTTGAAGATCTTTAGATGCTCCTAAGCACTCGGGTATCTCTTCATCTTTCCCCACACCCCTGCAGGCCTCACACCACATGGCTGGACAGTGCCCCTGCAGTATGGGACTCAGAGTTCCTCAAGGGACACATCGAGGTGACATCATGGACCACTCCTGTCCCACTGTGACAAGCATATACACATTGGAGCAGGAGGCCACAGCCAGCATTCTTTGGTGGCCTGAAGTTCTCAGCAGGGCTTGACATGGGTCTACACAGAGCTCTGGGGTCCTACAGGGCCCTGGCCATGTCTCAGGAAGAGGCTGAAAAGGGTGCGCTGTGCTCCTGATCTCCTGAACAACACTCCCCTCACGCTGCTGGTGCTTAATTTATCCTGAAGAAAAATGCCAGAAGGCGCCCCCTGGAGGCCCAGCTTGGTTCTCTGCTTCTCCAGAGCTCAGGAAGGGCAAGGAAGGTGTGGTCAGGTCACCTGGGGTGGAGACAAGTTAGGCAAGGCTTCAGGGATGAGGTGACAGCTGGGGTGACACCATCTCCCACGTGTGGACAATCTCCTGCCAGATTCATCTCAAGAAGAAGAGATGGAGGTGGAGATGGGTGGGGATGCAGAGAGGAGGGCGGGAGCACAGGAACGGAGATGTGTGCCTGGCGGAATGAGCCAGCGGTCTCTATGGAGGCCTAGAATGGCCAGAGTCCTAGAGCCTAGGGTGTTCCAGAGCTCCAGACCAGCCTGGACTGCGGAGCAGCACTTGGCGACACGGCCCCCAGAGGGTGGTGGGGTGGTTAAGCATCCTCAAACTGTGGCCTGCATGGATGAGACGGAGAGGAGGCTGCTGGAGGGAAGCGTGCAGCCCAGAGGGGTGCCAAGCTGTGCTGCAAAGCTCCCACCCGCAGTGCTGCTGGGGATTCTTCCCGTGCATATGGTCATCCCGTCCTCCTGAGGTCCTGGGCAGTGTGTCCCCAGAAGCCCTTTCGTTCCTGGGGTCAGTGAATGACCCTGGCCGCAGACGGGGAGCTGGTGTCCCAAGCTTGCAACACATAGCTGCTCTCTCTCCCGCTGGCCAGGCCCTGCAGCTGTGTCAGGCTGGCCCGGAGCGAGCACAATCCTCCCTCGCCCTCCTCCCTGACTCGTCAACCCCCGACAACACCGGCAAGAGAAGGGCCCGGCAGAGCTGAGGCCAGATCCGCACATGCCAAGTCCTTAATGTTACCCAGCTGTGCTGGGCGGTGGGCCGGGGACCTGGCCTGAGCCACCAGAGGCCTGAGGAGTTGGGCGGGCCGGGCCAGGCAATGAGTCACAGGCCTCCAGCAGCCACAAGGGCTGTTTGTCTTTGAGCCCCAGGCAGCAGCAAGTGTGCTCTGTGGCTCACAGTGGCTGCTGAGTGGCAGCTGCAGTGGCCAGGCTCCCTCTTCCTGGGACAGCACGACTGTTGCTCTGTCTACTTCTCATGCTCAGCCTTCCCATCCTCATCACCCAGAGACTCAGGATTGTTTCCCAGGAAGCTGGTTCTGGCTGAGCTGCCCAGAAGGTCAGATTTTCCACATCATTCATTCTCTGACAGTTCTGGGACCAGCAGGTGTGTGGACACAGCCAATGTGTTTAGTGAGATGGGGTCTTTGGAGCCCACCTCCAAAGGAACTAGAAAGTGCATTTTATCCTGGCCCCACTGTCCCAGGGCAGGGAGGAATGAGCTAGCTGGGTACCCACTGCAGACCCAGGCCTCGGGTGGGGACCTCCACCCTCTTCCTCCTCCAGGGGTGGCGCCCCCCTGCTCTGCTCTGCTCACAGAGGTGCATGTGGGATGTCCCAGCTGCACCCTAGCCCTTGAGGCCATGGGATGAATCCAAGAGGAGCTGGTGCCCCAGAGCCTGGGGTGTGTGTCCTGAGTCACCGTGGTATAAGGAAATGGAGCCACCACTGTGTGCAGAGGGAAGCTGGAACACAGCTGGGGATGGACTGAGTCTCCAGCTGGCACACAGCTGGAGAGAGACCGAGTCTCCAGCTGGCCTTGCTTGGCCTGGCGGCCTCTGCTCTTCCTCTTTGAGGACTCAAGGCAGTAGATGTTCCTCCTGGCCTTGGGCTGGCCACTTTGGTGTCCTGTGCCCGTAGCCAAAGACACAGTGTGCTCTCTCCCCACAGCAGGGACGGGGCATTGCTAGGTCCCAGGGCCACGCCCATGTCCAGGTGGCATGGATTCTGCATAGTTCTCTGCTTATGCTCCATCTTCGCCACCGTGGACGTAACACTAGAGGGTGGACCTAACCCATGAGAGATCCTGGGGACCGTGTCTTGGACTGTGTAGTCCCATAATGGAGCCATGTACATCAATCCCCAACACAACAGAGCCAGAAAAAGCCAGGATAGGTGTGCTGTCACACCTGTGTACCTGACAAGAAGAACTCTTGCCAGAGACTCCAGGACTGTAGCTGGGGACAAAGGCCACAGCAGCACTCAGAGAAAGTCCTCCCTCAAGGATGTCTGTCCAGGGCTGGTGTGACCCTACTCTGCTCTCTGACTCTTACAGTCAAGGGTAATATTTCAAGACAACCTATGCCATGGTCCCCTCCTACCTTCCCACCCCTCCTCTGCCTGGGCCTCGCTGAGTACCCACAGTCCCCCTCTGTACTCTCATTGTGTTAGCCTGGCCTGATGTAATTCTCTGTGGCCCTTCTTTCTGTTGGTGTCAGGTGGGTAGCCCTTAGTGACTAACCCAGTTTGGAAGCCCAATTCAGTGAGAAGGGGGTGGCAGGGATTATAAAGGCAGTGGTGACCAGAAGTGGGGGTGGGGGCAACAGCATCAGGGTTCAGTTCTGCAGCCAGAGGCTTGGGCGTGGCTGACAGCCCCAGACAGGCAGGAGGCCCTGGAGGAGCAGGAAGGGACCAAGGAGGCAGCATGGCCATGCTTGCCAAGGAGAAGACTCCAGGTGGGCTCCGACGTGGGCCTCGGGGCAGTGCCCAGCCTCTACTCCAGAGCAGGGAGGTGGCATCCTAGACAGCAGCATGAGCTCCGCCCCTCCCAGACTCAGCTCCTTTGCCCTGGTACCCTGTGAGCCACACTGACTCAGACATGCAGCCAATCTGGTGAGATGTAAAAGGTGAAATCCATGCTGGGCACAGGGGCACATGCCTGCAGTCCCAGCACTTGGGAGGCTGAGGCAGGAACATGGCATGAGTTTGAGGCAAGCCTGGGCCGCATGGCAGGACTCTATTAAAAACAGCAATGCTTTTGACATTGGTAACTTCTCCACATCCTTCCTAAGGAGACCTACAGTGACACCCTGGAAAGATGATGGTGTTGAATCTTAGCTTGGCCCAGCCTGGCTGCAAGCCTCACTTCTCCATCCCCATCAAGACAGGAACACTGGCTGGGTCCATACTTAACACAGGCAGCACAGAGGGAAAGGCGGGTGGTCACTGGCAGGCACCCAGGGCTGACCTGTGCCTGGATCAGGGCCTCTTCTGTCTGCTGGAAGATGCTGACTATCAAATGGCCCTGGCCTTTCTGGCATGGACTCTGGAGAAGGCTGGGCCCTATCGCAGGCCAAAGGTGGCAAGGACAGCACTAATAACCTCCAGAGCTTGATCCCCGCCCAGGCTTTGGGCATCCTGGGAATGTACACAGCCGGTATGGTGAGCATACGCCCCTTAAGCCCCACAGACACCCAGAGACAGGAGGGACCAGGAGGAAGAGGAGTAGAAGGCAAATCCTGGCTCTTCCCGGTGGCTGTGTCCCCGACCTGTAGCCTTGGAGGCTGGCAGACAGGATTCCTCGAGTTTGTGTCCCCGGCCGTGGGTCTCTGCAGACTGGTTTGCCTTGAGCCCAGATTTAAACAGCAGCAGCATCTGTAAAACAACAGTTCTTTGAGACTGCGTAGCCAGTCGTCTGGGGACAGTGAGACGCCCATGGCCGGGCAAGGCCTTGGGCACTGTGGCCTGGGCCCCACTCGGCCCGCGCCCTCTCTCTCTCCCCTTCCATCTGCAGAAGCAGGAGTACGTTGGAGAGGATCCACATTGGTGTTCGAGTCCCAGCATGCCGCCCCTATCTGTGTGATAGGCAGCGGGTTTGCGTCCCTTTCTGGACCACTTCCGCATCCATGCAGAAGGGGTTTGCTCCGAAGCCTCGCAGGTCCCCACAGACTCCCTGAGCTAGGAGCCCATGGGAGTCCTAAAGGAAAGTTCTTCTATGACACTTTATCTTAATTAAGCATAAAAATTAGGAAATTCCAAGCTAAGCTTTCCTGAATTGTGTGGGTTGAAGAAATGTCTGACTCTCTTTTCTTGGCTAAGTCTTTGCAAGCGAAGCGTTTCCAAATGTTTGGCCCAGTCGCTCACTTCGGCCTTCCCTCTCCGCCTGTCCTGGGGAGGAAGACTGGGCAGATCAGGGCGGGGGGGGGGGGGAGGAGCGGGCCAATCAGAGGCCCACCAGCTGACCGCGGGTGACCCATTGGCTGCGCCTCCTCAACACCTGGGTGACTGGCGGCTCTGGGCTCTGAGCATGCGGGAGGTGTTTGGCACCCGCCCACCATCAGTCAGGGGTCTGGGTTTGGGAAACTGCACAGGAATCCTAGGGTGAGAAGGGCGAGGCCTGGTTAGAAAATACTGAAATTCAGCCTGGTCGCCTCCCAGCAGAGAGAACCAGCTGCTCTGTGGTTCCCGAGGACGCAGGAGAGGGCGGGGCCCAGCCACCAGGGTGGAGCAGCACGGGGGCTCCGCCGCCACCTTGCAGGGGCTGGTACATTCCCTGGGCTCTGCCCTGAGCCAGGGGTGCTAGGCAGGGAATGAATCAGGCCCCGTTGCATTTGGAAGCGTGTGTGCTACTTACTCGCTGGGCAAAAGGAGCTAGTTTCAGTTCTTGCCCTGGTTCACTTTCTGTAGCTCTAAGTAAACACCCAAGACTATGACTTAGAAAGAAGAGAGGGTAGGTCGGCCCAGAGCCCAAGATTCGGCGTGGGGGTGGGCGCTGCATTCAGTGAGGTCTTCATGGCTGAGAGCAGAGCAGCACCCGTGGTGCAAGGCAGTGCTGCTTTACAATGAATGACCTGTGCACCCGACTGATCTGGTCCCTCGAGCCAGCAGTGCCTGGAGAGGCTATCCATGGCCTCGGGGCGGCACTAGTGAGGTCACACAAACGCCTCACCTCACCGTGCTACCACACCAGGGGGCGGTCCCGGGAGTTCTACCGGAGGCACACCCAGTCCAGCCACAGCAAGGTCTCTCACCTCGCCGAGGATGGAGAACCCCGCTGACGCCCCAGCGCGGGCCTGAGAGTGGTGCAGACTAGTGTGGATGCCCACTCAACGGAGCACCGTCGGCACCCGGTGGAAGCCAGGCGAGCACTGATGGGCGGTTCCTGGAAATCAGCGACTAGCCACTTCCCTAGACGCCCTAAGTGGGCTCCGGCAGCCCCCCTAGGACACCGGGCGGCTCCTGCTTGTCCACTCTAGTGCCACACTGTCACTGCAGGTAGGGGTGCTGGAGAGACGCCCTCTGTGGTCACGGGCAGACATTGCTCCGGACACTGCTCCCTCGTCCCAGTGTCCCACTGTGGGTGACCCAGATCGAGGGTTCTCTGAGCTCCTCTGAGTTCTGTCACCCAGCCAGGGCAGGCTCCTGAGGAGCTGGTTTATAAAGTCTTCCTCTTTGGACACCTGCATCCCAGGCCTTGTTACATGTCCCTGGGCAGCTTAGAGCAGAATCCAGGACCCAGCTCTGCCGAGACTCCTGACTTCACTTCCCAATATTGTGGGCCAGCTTTGCCTTGCTTACCTTTAACTTCCTCCGCCCCACACACTTTTATTCCTTTTGACCTGGTTTTCTTTTCTTAGCTTGTTTTTAACCCAGTTGATTTTGTACATTGCTAAGTCCCAGTTCTCAGATTTTCTGAAAGCAAAGTTGGAGATGGATTGTTGGGGGCTAAGCCAACAGCGAGATGGGTAGAAAAACCACCCCGGCTCACATCACAGGTAGATTGCACCGAGTGCTCCAACACGCTGTCTGTCTTAGTCCGTCCTGGCTGATTACAAAGTTCCTGGCCTCAGGGGCTTATAACCAGCCGTGGAGTCTGGGGACTGAGACAAGGCCCTGCTGGTCGGATTCCAGCGATGGCCCCTCTGGCTGGCTTGTAGATGCATCCCTGTGCAGCACAGAGGGAGCTGGTACTCTCTGCTCCTCGTCTGCTGCAGACGCCGACGCTGCCCATGCTCACAACTTCATCTTCGAAGCCTCCCCACTTCCTAACATCTCAGCCCTCCTTGTGCCTTGGTCTCCCCCACTGTCACCTGGGGACATAGAGGGGCATCGCAGACACTGCCCACTCATGCTTCCCTTCTCCTAGGTGACCTCGTATCCATCAGAAAGTGCCCCCAACCCCCTCCAGACCTGAGCTCTGTCTCTCCATCCACGCAGAGCCATGGTGAGCAGGAGCTTCCAGGAGGAGGTGAGAGTTTGTAGCCAGTGAGAAGCCGCAGTGGACAGGACAGGCTCATGAGCCTCCTTCCCCGAGCCTGGGGGAGGCTGTGGTGATGCCAGCTGAATCCTCCTGCAGGACTCCCCTCCCACTGCGGTCTGTCTCCTTGCTTGCCTGAAGGGACAGGAGGGAGGGACCTGGGAGGCTGGGGCGCAGGGCCTTCAGGGCGGAGGACATGGCTCCAGTAGATATGTGCTGAATAGCTGCTTATGCTGGGGCCCTAAGGCCGCAATGGTGAGCAAGAGGGGCCCGTCCTGGCCACAGCTTAGCACAGGGGTGCAGATGTTAAGGAAACTTTGAGCCTAATGCAATGATGGGAAGGAGAGCCAGGCGGAGAGCAGAACAGGATGCTGAGCGCGGACCCCAGTGGATGCTCAAGTTTGGAGTCACAAGTCTGGAGAAGAGAGAGATCTCGGGGAGACTGGAAAGAAACTCCAGGACATGGTCCAAGTTGTGAAGAGAGAGGCCTCTGGAGTGGGGAATGCTGCAGGCGAAGTGGGAGGAGGGCCGCTGGCCCGCAGGTATTCTGTAGTTTCATGGCATCTGTAGTCAGGGATGTGCAGTCACTGGCCTGGTCCAAAGGATGGGCAATGCCAGCAGCGTGCTGTGGTGCTTCGTGGCTGCACATGATGAAGCAGCCATGGGACAGCTTCTTCTACCAGGCTCCTCTCCAGACAGAACTCGGAAAAACCTGCCTACTGAGTGTGCAGAGCCCATCATCCACCGTGGGGCTGCCAGACGGCTGACGGCTACTAACGGGGCCGAATGTCGGCCTGAGTGCACGTCCAGCCAGGTTCTCCTGGGCAGGGCAAAGCCAGCCTTGATTGAAGCCCCAAGGGGATGGCCAGGTAGGGAGGCAGATAAGCACACTCTTGGGGCCCGTGCTTACAAATAGGGATTACAAATAGGGAAGTAGGCTTTGGAGGCAGCTTCCAGCCCTTGGATGTTGTCACGTCTGTCACCCGGGAACAGCCCAAGAGCAACATGGGCTACGCTCACCTGGGGGTCCTTCTAAGGGAAGTCCATGCATAAGGAGAAGACCGCGATGTTTAGTATCTTGGCAAAGGACCCAGGAGCAGGACCTGTGTCATTCGCGGCCTGGCACCTGGGAGGTGACAGCCTGGCTTCCCTCTCTGGTTCTGCCCCCTTCCAGCTCAGTGACCTTGAAGAGCTTGCTTCAGTTCTCCGGGGACAGTTCGACCACACACATACAACAGGCAGTACACAGGGTTGTTATGTGGGTCACAGAGTTGCATAGATTTGTGAGTGTTTTGTAGACTGCAAACACCCAGTGACAGTGGTCTTGGGGCAACGGGGAGGAATGGCCTTTGGAATCAAAGCACTTCCGCTGGCCCAGCTCGACCCTTCTTTTACCTTCTGTCCTATGTTCCTGATCATCATTGGCTTGCTTCACTTTAGTTTAGAATTTCTCGCACCAAAACCAACAATGCTAATCAAGAAGGCAAGGGGATCACATACCTGCCTCACACACACCACCCGTGACACTGTGGGCCTCACTGTGGGGACCGCCCTTTATCCTGCAGAATATGTTTGAGGAACTGTACCTTGTCTTGAGCTGAACTGGCACCCTGCAGCCAACTTCAAACTTGCAGATACAGGGCATCCACCTTCCCTCACAACGAGACCATCCAGAGCTCCCTGCTGGGAGTGTGGAAGCCAGAGTGAGCTGGGCCCGCAGCCTCACCTGCACCTGTATCTGCCCTGCCATGCTATGTGGGTCCTCTGCTGTCCTGGTTTATATGAAAGTCCCCTCCATGTACATTGCACAAGGCCCCTAGCCTGGGTTCTGATCCCAAGCACCCGGCCCAACACATTTGTTCCTAGGCTTGGCCTAAGGAACAGATCCTAAGGACAGGAATCTGGAGTTGGGTCCCTCTCAGCGGGTGCCAATGGCCCCGTCATTGGTGGAAGACATGCTGCAGCAGCAAGATCGCTGGAAGCCTTCCCCATCAATGCCGGGTAGCACACAGGTAGAGCGGGCGGGCTCCGGCCCGCGCCGGGGCTCTGAAGCCTGAGAAGTCTGGGCACCGGACGCTTGCACCCTCTAAACTTCACATGTGCGAGGCCTAATCCCCCAGTGTCTGCTGAGGGGAGGGGAGGCCTCTGCGAGGAAGCTAGGTGAGATGAGCTCGTGAGTGTGGAGCCTCCGCGGTGTGGCCTGTGCCTACAGGGAGCGACTAGCATAAGACAGATCTTCTGCTGCCATGCCAGGAGGCAGCCAGGAGAAACCTGCTAGCCAGCCCACATCGCAGCCTGAGCCACGTGACAGAAGCACCTCTGAGGAAGGAGAGGACCATAGGACTTAATATCTTGGCAAGGGGCCCAGGAAATGGTTCATATGTCCTGTTCTAGAAGCCCAGAAAAATGATGACCTAATTACATAGAGACACCAAAAGAGTGGCTGAAAGCTGAAAGAAGGACTCAAAAGAAAAGTGGGGAAGTGGACAGACCTATGGCTCTCCATATCTGACCCAAAACCCAACAGCTGACTGTTCAAGAAATCTCAAAAGGTAGGGTGACACTAGCTATGCGTTAACGAAGCACAAGAAACCTTCAGGGACTCTTCAGTGGCTATTTTCAGCAACCTGAGGCTGATGGTGAAAGACATACTACAAACTGGGCCACCCGGGAGGATGGGAATGATAAGCTCTCCAAGAGCCGAGAGGCGGCAGCACCAAGTGGGAACAGTGGCCCTCAGTAGGCAACCTGGGGCCTCTCACGCATGCACCTATGGATGGATATCATAGGACTTGGTATTCCTGAGGGAGTGGGGCAGTCAAGAAAGGGCACTACTTACCGCGTAATCCGAAAAGATCAAGACAGGCTGAGCAGAAGTCTGAGACCAGTTGGCCCAATGGAAAGTTTTGACCCTTTGCCATTTCTTAAAAAAAAGAAAGAAAGAAAGAAAAAATGAGGGTCAGCGAGATAGCTCAGTGGACTGAACTATCTGGGGTTTAATCCGTGGCACCACAGGCCCCAGCAGCCCTGCCTCTGGGCATGCTGTGCCAGCCAGCGAGACCGGGTGTGGTGATGCACACCTGTAATCCCAGTGGTGGGAGGCTGAATATAGGAGAATCACTACCAGTCCAAGCTGCATTTGACACAGGCTCTCAATAGTGAGACCCTGTGTCAAGTGCATTAAAAAGAAATGACTGTAAAAGACCCTGGGTTCCCACGGTCAAGACCAATGTGACCCCTCAGAGTCCCTGACATGCTTCTCTGTGAACTTTCCAAGCAAAAGCCCAGGGACACTCATCTGGCGAATCACATACCAGGAGAAGAAAGAATCAGCTCTTTAGAGAACTGTTAATTACATGGACCAAGTAGACTTCAAAAAGTACCAAAATGTGAGGGTGGCTCTGCTCTGAGGATCGAGGCACCTGAGCATCAGGCACAAGTGCAGTCGTGACATCAAGGCAGGCCCACTGCGTCCATTCCCAGGTTCCCACAATAGAATCAGAATGCATGCTGTCAGAACCTTGGCACAGAGCGGAGCGCCAATAAGAATCCCCATAGTGAGAAACACCTGGGAAACAGCCTCAGCTTTTGGCTGCAATAGTAAGCCAAACTCATCTTCACATATGGTGGATTAATACCTCCCTCAAAGACTCAGAGCATCAACAGATGGTCATCTCTGAGAGAGCCCATGAGATTCACCAGCACGGCCTCCGGAGGAGCTGGACAGGCCATGGCAGGTGGCAGACTACCCCAAACAGAACCGGAAGTGGTCCTGACCACAGTTGCTGCGCCTCATACACACTGCACCTTGGCCAGAGCACATCTACCACAGCTCAGATCTGATCCATGTGGCTACCAGGGTGCAGAACGTGGCGTTCCTTTTGTTAGGAAAAGACATCAGGATGCATATACATGGGAGGGGGCAGCTGCACACAATCCCCCGCCCCAGGTCCATGTCCATTCTCCTACCTTCTCTCTCAACATGGGTTCTGTCCTATCTAACATAGCTCAGGGTACCACATCAGTGCCCCACACCAGTGGCCTCCTGTTCATTGTACGTGATTCCCTCTAAGACACATCAGCTCCAAAGAGTGGAATCTGCTACCACATGGCTGAAATTTTACAAGGGTCAGTGGAACACAGTACACTGGAACACTGTCCCATGACACAACTGCACAACTCTCGGTATACTACCTTGGGCTTTAGAATTGGCACATTGCACACTGGGAAATCCACCATAGCCTCCCTATCAAAGTCAAAGGCTGCTGCTTTTGAGTGGAAACCAGATTAGGAGATAGCCCAGCAGCAGATCTAGGCTGTGATGTAAGAATCCCTGAGCCAGTGGGCACATGATCCAGAAGAAATAGAGATCTGGAGATCCTGTAGTCAGAAAAGACACTATATAGGGGATCCACAAACCCAAAAACTGGAGTCACACCGAAGACTCCTGGGATTTAGGAGGAAGCCCATGCATCTGCAGGAGCACACCGAAGCCTGCTTGGCAAGTGAAGACTAGTATGCCTTAGACCCTGCTGGAAATTTCTAACTTTAAGGCATTGACCCATGATGCTGCAGGAGTACCCACTACACTAGCACAGTGATACACACCTGTAATCCGAACCGCTCAGGAGGCTGAGGCAGGAGGATCACATGTTCAAGCCAGCCTGTGAAATCTAGCCAGACAGTGTGTCAAATAAAAAGAAGTCAATAAGGGCCGGGGAGATGGCTCAGTGGAAGAAGCACTTGCCTGGCAAGCACAAGGGCCTGAGTTCAATCCCCAGTTCCATCAAAAAAAAAATCAAAAAAAACAAAAAAGAAGTCAATAGTAGGGTGCTTGCCTAATGTGAGTGAATCAATCTGTGGTTACACTCACACGCACACTCATGCACATACACACGCCCGATGTGCCCCTCTCATGCAACAGACCTGATAGCAAACAGGTGTGCCCAGCAGCACAATCCCCCATTGGATAGAAGGGGTAGCCCAAGCTTGGGTGTGAGTCCTGAGGGACCTCGCACGCTGACTGAACAAGTCACTGATATCACCCACTACTCTGCACCATCTCTCCCTAGCTCACACTTATTTATGGTGTCCCTAAACCGGAAGGAGTTCAAGTCACTGCAGATGCAAGGTAGAAATGGACCACTG
>NDGM011199193.1:0-10100 GCA_002564305.1 Octomys mimax
TTAAAATAAATAACTCTGTGCTAAAATTGAGAATATGGGGCCGGTAAGATAGCTCAGCAGACTAAGCACCTGATTAGGCAATCCTGGGGCCCAGGGTTCTATCCCCAGCACCACATGCTATGCTGGCTCAAGCCCCAGACACACTGAGCTGGCCACCGAGACTGGGCATGGTGGTATACACTTGTAATCCCAGCACTCATGAGGCTGAGAAAGGAGGATCAGTACAAGTCCAAGCTGCATAATGAGACCATGTATGAAATACAGGAAAAATAAATAAATAAATAGATAGATAGATAGATAGATAGATAATAAATAAATAAATTGAGAACATGTTGCAGCAAGCAGGATAAAGATTACTATAAGGAGAGGCATACAAGTTGGAACTAACATAAAAACAATAGTAGATAATCTTGGTAAAATAAGTCAAGTTCACAAGGGTAAACAAAGTGATAATAAAAACAGTACATCTCAAAATTATACAAATAAATATAAGCAATATAGTAGCTATCATCTGAGGCTACTGTCATACTTGAACATTACAGACAATGTTAGACATTGTCTCAGAGAATAGAAATGGTCATGAACTCCTAGAAAATAATTTGATAATTCTATAAATACTGTTAAATTCCTAAGTAAATGTTCTGTGTAAAACGTATTCCAAATAAATTTATCTAAAGAAATGTTTTTAAATACCTACAGAAATGAGAAAGTGTGTATGTATAATGTAGTTTTTAGTAGTATACAAAAATGATAATCACCAGAATGCACCATAATGCTATATGCACAATAATATCAAGAAAAATTACATACTTAAGAATTAACCTAACCAAAGGAATAAATGGTACAATGAAAACTGCAGTACTCTAACAAAAGAGATTGAAGAAACAGGACATCAGAAAGTGAAAAGATATTCCCTGTTCCTAGATAGGTAGACAGAGTATAGTCAAAATGGCCATTTATTCAACAGTAATATACAGATTTAATCCAATATAATCATAATGCTAATAGCCTCACTCATGGAACTATAGAAAATTTATTTTGAAATACATAAGTGATCAGAAAAGACCCCCAAAAAACAAAGAAAAAAGATCCAGAATAGCAAAAGGAATACTGAGCAATAAGAGTCAAACAGTAAGAATCATAATCCGAAACTTCAAATCATATTATAAAGCTACGGTGATAAAAACAGCATGGTAGTAGAATAGAAACAGATGTGAGGGTCAGTATGACAGAATCAAGGACATATAAATAATCCCAGACACATTCAGCTATCTGTTCTTTGACAAAAGAACCATACACTTGAGGAAAGGTAGCTTCCTCAATAAATGATGCAAGAAAAACTGGCTATCTACATGCAGAAGGTTGAATATAGATCAATTTATATATCACTGTCTATTAAAATAAAGATGGATCAAAGATTTAAATGTTAAAACAGAGATAGTCAATCTGCTGGAAGATAAAATAGAACTTGTGAAGACATAAGTATAGGCAAGATCTTTCTGTACAAAAATCCAAGTTATACAAGAAATAGCATCAAGAACCAACAGAGTCATAGCAAATTAAAACATTCAGCACAGTAAAAGAGAAACCAACAGAATGCTAAAACAATGAACAGAATGGAAAGAAGGTTTTATCACCTATTCCTTAGGCAGTGGTCTAATGCCTACAACATATAAAGCATTTAAAGGTAAATAAATCCCTCATAATAAAAGGCATGGTTAAAAATGGACAACCAAAGTGAATAGACACTTCTCAGAAGAAGTATACAAGGCCTACAAACACATGAAACAATGTTCTACATCTCTTTCATAAGAAAAATGCAAATTGAAATAACACTAAAATTTATCTTACTCAAGAAAAAAGAATGGCCATCACCAAAAAATTAATAAAAAAAAAATGTTGGTGAGATTTGAGGAGAAAAAAGGAAGTTTCTTCACTATGGTTGGGAATGTAAACTAGTAAAACCATTATGGAAATCAGTGTGGAAATTCATCAGAAAACTACAGCTAGAAATTCCATTCAACTCAGCTATTTCCTTTCTAGGTTTTCTCCCCAAAGATATTAAAGAAATCACGTTACTGCGATATATTCCTGGTCATGCACACAGCAGCACAGTTCACTCTAGCTAAATCTTGGAGGCAACCAAATGTCCATCACCAGATTAAAGTTTAAAAATGTGGTGTATAGACACAGTGGACTAGGATGACTCTGCCATAAATTTGAGTCATTTGAAAGAAAGTGAATGGACCTTGAGACCATAATGTTAAGTGAAAAAAATATCAAACGCAGAAACTTAAACATTGAATAGTTTTTATTAGATGAGAAACTCAAAATATAAATAAAAAGCAAACTAAGAGATAAAATAGAAGACAGACAATAGGCTTTTTGCAAAACAGAAGGAGACCAAAAGATTGAGAAAGGGAGGGAGAAGAGAGGGAAAAAGAGTGAAAACATGATGAAAACGTGCTATGCACGTGTTGCAGCTTCCCACAGGAATACAATGACTGTGTTTTGCAAGCATGTACTAATGCAAAATAAAAACTGAAAAATAGTGATTTAATAATGATCTAGTATTTTGAAAACATTCTGTAAAGCTGCCGTTATACTGATAGCTTTGTAAATTTATAACAAAATGTTAATGGATTTGTAAGATAGGGAAACATTGCATAAGTAAGACATTTAATAAATTTTCAGTTTTGGCTAAGTGTTCTCCAAGTTAGAACACAGTATAAGTAACAATTACCACCAACAAATACAAATTTTTAATTTAATGTTAAATGTTATTTCAAAAGTTTTAATTCAGCATTTGTGAAAAAAATTTTAAGAACAATAAGCATGTCTATGCATGAAATATTTTCTGTTTTGAACATTTTGAGATAAATAATTATTTCTCTTCTCACTCAGTGTTCATCTACTCTCTAGTCATTTTCATGTTAAAAAAAAAGAACAACAACTACCATACTTATTGGGAAAACTGGTTTCCCACATGCCAAAGGCTAAAGTTAGTCCCATGTCTATCACCATGCACAAAACTACAGTCAAGATGGATCAAATGTTTAAGCAGTAAAGCAGAAACACTAAATCTCTTAGAGGAAAATGTTTTTAGAAATTTAGAGACATAGGGGTAGGTAGAGAGTTCATGAACAAAAGCCAATCTGCACAGGAAGTACTTCAAAGAACCAAAAACTGCGATCTCATCTTTTTGAAAAGTTTCTGCACTTCAAAGAAAATCTTCAACAGATTAAAAAGAAAACCAATAAACTGGGGAAATATGATAACAAACTATCCCTCTTACAAAGGCCTTCTATCTAGAACATATAAAAACTTGTTAAAAATCAGGCCCCCAAATTCAAAGACCCCATCCAAAATAGTCATCTGAGATGAATGTACACTTCTCAGAGGAAGAAATACAAATGACAAGTATATGTATGAAAAAATATTCGACATCATTGGTCATGTGGGAAATGCAAATTAAAATGTCATTGAGATTCCATCTCACCCCAGAAAGAATGGCTATCATCTAGATATCAACCAATAACAAATTATGGAGGGACTGTGGGGAAAAGAAATCATTCTCCACTTTTGATGGGAGTGCAGGCTGGTACAACTATGCAAATCAGTATGGAGATTTCTCAAAAAGTTAGGATTAGAGGTCCCATTAAACACAGTCATTCCCCTCCTTGGTATTTTTCCAAAACTGAAAGCATCATACCACAGGGATTTGTGTGCACCCATGTTTATAGCAGCACAATTTGTCATAACTAAATCTTGGAAGCAATCCAAATGCCCATTAACTAAGAAATTAATAAAGAGGATGTGGTATTTTTACACAATGGAATACTATTCAGCTATATAAAGGATAAATTTGAGATGCTTTTGTAAACAGATGCTACTGTGAAAAGGTGATGAAACTGTTCAAAAAGAAGGAATTATTGAGATTGAGGAAGAGGATGGGGGAATGGAGGAAAGAGATATAACTATGTAGATAAGAAGGATGACTTGGATAAATGTACTGTGAATTTCTGCTGACTATGGAAAGGAGCAGACAATGCTTCAAATTTTTGTCTTTTTAATTTTTTCTTTGTTCTTCTTAATTTTTTATAACTTTATATTCTTTTTTCTTTCTTTTTTTCCAATTTTGCATGCCTATATCTGGTAATCTGAACAACTAATTTGAAGACAACACTATGCAATACAACAAACAGTGTCAAATTCAGATTATTTTGCTCATTGAAATTCTGTATCATTTCTAATTTTTTTCTTTTTTTATTACTATTTTGCATTCACTTTAAAAATTAAAAATAAACTATTATCACACTTTCCCCCAAATCAGACCAGGTCCTATATCTGGGCTTAGTTCAGGGGGTGTCTTACTTTACAATAATCTAAATTTATTCACGCACAACAAACTAGAATTATTCATTTATTCATGCATAAAAATCTACATTTATTCATATAAAACAGCCTACATTTGTTCAAATACAGTTATGTTATCTCCTTCTGGAATATCATCAATACTCTCCAAATCCCAAATTCCAGATGAATTTCCTATAACTTCATTTCCTGTGAAACCATTGGGCTTGATCCCTCTTGCTCAGCAGGAGAGCTACCTGTAGATGAGCACTTCTTGTCCATGAAGGCTGCTCAGAGTGCATGCAACACAGCTGCCTATGATTTCATCCCATGCATTCTTTACTCAAGTCAAAATATCCTGCAAGTGAAGCTTCACAACTTAACTTCACAATTTAATGATTTCCATTAAATCAAGTGTTAGTGGGAGAATTACAAGACAGTAGTGGCAATAAAAAGAATGACAGCTAAGAATGAAGCTCCACATAAAAGCAATAAAAACTTATGGCACCAAACTTCTGTTAACATTTCTTCATGCCACACAAGTGCATCACATATGTCCCTTAAAACATAGGACATGTTGAATTATCAAGAGTCATATTAGACACAACCATGTCCATTTGTTATCAAGCGTATGCATTATTTGTGTGTTGTGACTGTGCTCTGAATGGTCATTTGGTGAGAAGTCTCGAGTTCATCTGTTTACAAAATTGTATACCTTTTGCTCAAAAGTGTCTACCTGATAACTTGTTTGTTTTGTTTTGTTTTTTTCTTTGTGTGTGTGTGTGTGTGTTTTTTTTTTTTTTTTTTTTGAGGCAGGGTGTAGTTCAGGCTGGAGCTCACTTTGTAGCTCAAGCTGCTCTCAAACTCACAACAATCCCCCTGCCTCAGCCTTCTGAGTTCTGGGATTAGTGGGTACTTCTTTTAAAAATTTACAAAAAAAATTACAATTTATATTGTCATTTATTTTAAGCATTACTGTTAATAGTATTACTCAGTTACATTTAATTATATGTCAATATTATTATTTTATAATTCAATATGCCCCTATGCATTGCAATTGACAAGCTGAATGCATCTCTCTGGCTAGCAAGCTTTAACTGGGGTTTATTTTGGATAGAACTTAGATAGCAATTATCCTGAAAAATCATGCTAAAATTTATTTTCCAGTTAGATTTTCTTTTCAGAGAAATACAGTATTACAATCAAAGTTCCTTGAGGTTAATACTCTTGAAATACTGAATGACAGGAAAATTATTTGGTGACACACAGAAAAAATCATGGACACAACTGATCATCTATTTGACCTTGATTTTACTAGGAGATGCCCATCTTGTAAAGATGTGGCCCATAACGAACAGGTTAAGCCTAAGCTCATGGTCATAAATGCAGACTGAGAGACAGAGCTATGTTTAGTGGTCTGGAGACATTCCCAAGGGATAAATAGGAGACAGTGAGTCTCATATGACCACCGGCTATGTCCAACAGTCACATGAAATTTGTCACCATTGAGGAGGCTTTCCCACATCCCACACTTCTCTGCTTTATTCAATTCAATAGATATACTATAGTCTTCTATTTTCAGACCACAAACTCTTGGATGTTCTTTCTCCCATCCCACTTAGCCACATCATACTGATTACGCATTCAATGTATGTCCACTAACTGACCACTTTTTAGAAACTCCACCACTATTATTCTGAGTAAATTGACATCTATTTCATTAACTAGTCCCATTACTTATAATCTTATGACACATTCTTGGTCCAATAGCTATAGTGATCATTTTTTTAAGATTTATATTTTAACAAGCCTCAAAGGTACAAAAAATATATTTTGAAAAACTCCCATTTGCCTATCATCACAGCAATCATCCATTCTAACCATTTTTATTTCACATAATTCCCTATAATTTCCACACTTGCTCAACCCTGTGTTAATTTTAGAAATATCTCACATTGTACTACATCATTTCATCTTTTGAAGATTTTAGTTGAATTGTTTTTTAGTAGAGGTTTATTTTTTTGTTTTTGGTGCTGAGGACCGAACTCAGGGCTTCCAGCTTGCTAGGCAAGCATTCTACTGCGGAGCCAAATCCTCAGCCCCTTGTCTATTAAAGATTTTAGCTCACTACTTTAATGATTGAAGTCTTTCTTTAACATAGCCATAATATCATGATCATACATAAAATGGTAACAATAATATTTTAGGATTGTTAACTACACAGATAGTGATCCTACTTTAAATTATACATGTAGATATGTACATAAACATGTTGATATGTACATAAACAGATATGTACAAAAACATGTTGATGTTTCTTCTTTTTGCTTTTCTTCTTTAATTTTCATTTTAAAGAGAATAAAAAATAACAGATAAGACATTAGAAATGATACACCATCTTTTAAAAAATCCCAAGATGGTATGTATTCAACAATGGTTGTTTAAATTTTTAAAAATATTATTACACTAAAGATACATTGCCATTAATTCACAATAAAATATTCCCCCTCACTTTGGAAACATTTATCCCAGTGTCCTGCTACCTTTTAAAGAAGTTTTAGAAGGCTTCTATCGTGTTATTATGTGGACTATCTTAATTGCCTTTAGGTCTTGCATTGATTCGCAATTTCTACCTCTCATGTTCGTCTCAATTTTGGGCAAGAGCCAAATGTTGCACGGTGCCAGCTGCAATGAGTAAGGTGGGTGATGACATGCCATAAGGTTTTTATTTGACATAAGCTCTAAATGGTCACAAAAGTTTGATCAAGGAGTGTTGACAAGTGCCCTTTACCTCAAAAACACTCCTATCATTTTTGGCAATGTATGCTTTACTGTAATAAGTTTTTCTAAATTTATTTAAATATTCACAGTATTTTGTGATGAGCCCTTGCAGTGTGGTTTAAATTGTTCGAATTTCTGGTATGACAAAGTTTTCTGACTCATCCTGTATGTGTCTTGATCTATACCTTAAGTGTGTCATTTTTGCAATGAAAGTTGCTCGCCCTCAGTAGGAAATGCTCTCCAGAGATCATGGTTCAGGGTCCACATTATATTCAGCAAGCTTGCACTTACCCATAAGCTAGAAGCTCACAAAGCCACTTCCCAGTTTGTCTGATGGTCTCAAATTGACCCCTTGAGATTTCCAGTGAACACCATTTCCAACCGGAGTTTTCCTAGTTCTCAGGCTTTGGTTCTCTTTGAATAGCTGCTAATATTGTACAGATCTTATTGACAGTGTTCATTTCTTTGCATTCACTCTGTGATTTGGAATTCATATGGAAATTGTGTCATCTGGTTTATGTACAATGTTGTCCATGAGTTTTGTTTTTTTCTTTTCTGGTTGCCTTATCTTGAGTGTGTGCAGTGAGTAGGGTTGGAAACTCAGAGATACACACACACACACACACACACACACACACACGTCATTTAACCAGATTAAATCTTATATGATATAAATCAGACCAGTTCTACTTTGCTGAAGTTTCTCTGATGCCTTTATATCTCATTTGGTGTAACAGCCAGTCCTTAAAACTGATCGACGTGTGCAACCTCTCATCTTTTTGTCATGACCCCTTCTACTCTCTAGCATCATTTTATGCTGCCTTGTGACACATTCTCCTTATGATAACAACAGTCATCTCCTTCCAGGCCTGAGTTGCACTAGCTTGGCTTTTTAAATTTTTTTAAAGAATACAAACTAGTGATTGAAAAGCAAAGCATTAGAAACGGTTCAAAATGTCACTTAGCAAAGTAATAGGAATTTAACAATGGTTGCTGCATTGCATGACGTTATCTTCAAATTAGTTGTTCAGGTTACCAGATGTGGATGTGCATGATTTGTTTAAAGAAAAAAACAAAACAATAACGATAACATAAAAGTTGTGAGAAATTCAAAAGAAAAAACATAACAAAAATTTAAAAAAAGAATTTAAGCACTAATTGCTCTTTTCAAAAGGCCAGCAGAAATCAGCAGTGGTACAATAGATACTGTGAAAGGGAAAGAATTTATTGAATGGAAGGAAAACTAGCTTAATTTTAAAAGGTTGCTTTTTTTTTCTGTTGAGTTTCCTTGCACCATCTGTGTGAATGTCTCCCTCTCTTTCATGTTCAACACAACTGTCATCTTCATTTCAAATTGTAATTCTCACATCTCTGAAATATATTTTAATAATTTATTTTTGAGGGCCAGCCAAATACCTCAGTGGATTAAAGTGCCTGCTTAGGCAGATGCAGGGACCACGGTTTGATCCCTGGCCTGCCATGCTGGCCCCACCACCCAGGGGGCACTGAGAGGGAGATAGAGACTGGGCGTGGTAGCATGCGCCTGTAATCCCAGCACTTGGGAGGCTATAAACAGGAAGATCACTGATCTACATAGCAAGACCCTATACACCCTGTACACCCTGTCCTAAACACAAAAAAAAAAAAATAAAGGAAAAGAATTTATTTTTGTTTTTAATATTCTTCCTATGTACCACCCTTTTCCAGTCTTCCTAGTACATAACACTCTGGGTCACAGTAAGTGATCAATAAATTTTGTGTTCAGACCTGTGTACTATCATTTTAATAACCTTGAGTAAATCTCCATCCTCAAAAGAAAATTAGATATACTAATGACTACAGTGGTCACTCACTTCAAAATTTAATTTGGTGGCTGGAGAGACAGCTCAGCAGTCTAAGCACCTGCCTGGCAAGTACAAGGTCCTGAGTTTGATCCCCCATACTTCCCCTCCCCCCCAAAAATAAAACCCACTTAATTTGCTCTTCAGTTTTGCCCAAGATGGCCTCATTTGTGTTTATGTAAGGAAGATGGCCATGGCCAAGTCTGTCACCCAATACAGAATTTGCATACAAAAGCAAAATTTGCCAAACACTTCTACTTGAAAATCAAATTGTTTGAAAAACAAAAGTGCTTATGAGCAGAGATTCCACAACCAAAGTAATGACATCAAATATTATGAATGGTAAAATCAAGGTATGCCACAAGAGAAAGTAATTAACCAGAAACAAATTTATTTCACTTGTCCCTTTCCTTTCCAAGCACATGCCCTATCAGGCAGCATTATATCTCTTTTTCTCAGGTAAGATATCCTATTTTATTTGGCCTTGCAAATACAGCAATTTATGGCTTTGCAGTGCTTTGCTATAATCTCCTTACTCCCTAGAAGTCTTCTGTCTCACTTTTACAAATCAAAATAATTTCCAGTCTTTAAGAAACAAAGCACAATGCAGCCTCCTGGTAAGATAAATCTACTCTTCTAGACTCTACTAACACATTTCTGAAATTTTTATTGCTTTAATTTCTTTTGGGGAGGACAAACATACATTTGTAAAGAGTCTTTGATATTGACCCACCAAAACCCTATTTCTTATCTCATTCTCCAAAGAGTATTTGTAGTTATTGCCATGATTCATCAGGATTAGTTTTATGATGAACACTAACTTGTGATTCATTAATGATTTCTGTTCTTTTTATAAGGCAATATTTGTAAACCACTCTCTCCTTTAAATTTTTGATATAATTACATATGCATGACCATCTTTTTTTTATGATGAGATGGTTTTTATTTTATTTTTTTTTTGTTGACATTTTGACTTTTATTCACCTTTTGAACACAGCCTACATCTTGAATGTAGAAGAAAAGTAAATACATTTGCAGTGTACTTTTTTTTTTTTTACTTTTTTTTATTTTATTTATTTTTTTTGAAAGATTCATTATTTTATTTTGTATAAAAACATTTTCAAA